>JAUTDX010002723.1:0-32378 GCA_030844895.1 Ambrosia x helenae | reverse complement strand
CATTCTCACAAGTTCACACCTACAACCACCAACCTGCGTGACCCGTTACACTAGATTCAATACCCACCCAAAACCCTTGCCCTTCCCCCAACCTGAATCATCATCACCAAAATTTACTATCACAGCAACCAGAACCAGATTCCTACTGCTCAGACCTAATGTCGCTGCTACAAACCACCACAGATTCACCACTAGCTTTGTGGCACCTACATTGACGACCATACGTTTTCCCTACTTGAGGTATTAAGAAAACTTAAGATTTGCTGGTCTGACTTTTTTATCTTTTTTTTATAATGATTTACTTTTCTTTGCTAAATTACGTATCCTGATTATATATAGATGATATGTAGAGTTCTCTGGACTTTTTTTTTGCTTATTTTGAGGCTGGAGCAGACCTCCTTGAGAAAGATAACTAGGTCTTTCTTATATCTTATACATATCAAAGGCAATGAACTTTCATTTTTTTACATCAAGTAATGCTTAGTTTGACTTTTGATCATTATTTTACTTGTTGGATTACCATACAAGGAAGCAATAATGGAATTTTGTGATGAAGTCCATCCTCTAGCTCGGATTGGTGCAATAGCTCGTAAATATTTTTTTATTTTATTACTTTCTCTTTTAGTATATTTGTTTGAAAAATGTATTGCAGGGAAAGGTGGTCGGGTTAGGTAACGGGTCAAAGCATGTGATAAATATTTTGATTATTGAGCTAAAAAGGTGGGAAGTCTGGGTAACAGGTCAAAAAAGGTTCGGTGTCTAATACAATTTATTAGTGAGAAATGATGGTAATCATTTGGATCTTAGTTGCATAACAATTCTTATATGATTTGTTTTTTATGCCTATAAACCATGTGTTGCTTGTATTTAACTCCTTTTTTATGATGAAGGCAACAATGCTTCCATATAGCTCTGCTGACACAGTGAAGATGATTCGTGAGGAATATTGAACCAATCTTGTGGAGTTAGAGAGATTGCTGCTGTGGTTCAGCGGATAAAGGTACATGATTGTTTATTTAGTTAGTTGAATCTAAGCTTTTGTATTTTTTATATGTCATGCTAATCATTTATCTTAATGACAATTAAATACAAGGCTATAATGTTTTGTACCGGTTTATCCTACTCATCTTGCTTATCCCCTTTTACAATTCTTGCTCCAGATCCTACTCATCTCGCTTATTCTCCCTTCACATACGATCATTTTAAATTATTTAAATCATTCGTCTTAATACAACCTAGGTTTGAACATGTTATATTTATATTTAAACAAAGTTATATTTAAATATATAGTTCTCATAATCAAAGTTTAAAAGAATGGAAACGAGCCTCGGGGCGTTTTCCCTTCGCCTCACGAGGCGTAAGCCTCGAGGCGAACCGAGGCGTAAGCCCAAGGCGGAATTAAAAAATTAAATAAATAATCATATATCTTTCAAAAAATAAAATGCTATCTAATTTCATCATCAAATTCATCAAAAACACACATAAAAAAGACATAAAATGTCGCAAAAAGTCGAAAAACATCAAAAATATACCTGAAAACCCCTTGAGGCGCACCTGAGGCGCAACTTTTTATAACGCCTCAGTCCTGTGAGGCGCATACCACTGTTCAAACACCTGAGGCGCCGCCTCAGAAGCGTTTTCAGACCGAATCACCTTGAGGCGCGCCTCGAGGCGCACGCCTCAAGCGTTTTTTTAAACTATGCTCATAATCTATTCAGAATCATCATTCAGAAAATCACGGCAAATAAAAGTGTTTTCAATATTTTGTTGATTTTTTTTGTTGGAATAAAAGATTAAACTTTGATTGATGACTCACCAAATTCGATTTTCTAATGTGGATCTATTACTTTTTTGGTATGCTCATATTTTCTCAAAGGCGCATTGGTGGTGATGCTGCGCTTTGATGTTATTTGCAGCCCAGAATTAAGAGGGCCCCCAAGGACCAATTAGATTTATGGGTTGTTATTGTTCATGGATTTTCTAGCAACAAAGATATTAATTGTGGATGCTCTAACTGTGTCTATTTTTTATAGGTCTTGCAATTTTGATAACTTAAGTGTTTATTCATTTGCAGGAGCATACACTAACATCCATCCTCTCCAAGGGTTGCACTATTATCCTTATGGGAAGCTTAACTGGTTAGTGCATCGTATTTTTTTTTTCGTACATGTTCTCTTTAACTTCATTATACTATATTACCAAAACATGTTTTCTTAGCCTAAACATGTAACCAGACCAGCTGGTTCCCTTAATCGGATATTTATTTACCGATAGGGGCCACATGTCGTGTATCTTAGTTTAAGAAATTGTGCCTTAGGTGTGAGGCGATAGAGGCATACACCACAAAATAAATAGGAACTGAACCACCTTTTAGCCTTTAATTGTCAAACCAAGGGTGTTCACGCCTTCAAAGTCGAGTTTGGATTGTTTTTGACAAAAACAATCAGGTCGAACTACTAACTATACTTTTGTGAAATGATAAATTAGACTAACTAGGTTGGGTGGGTGGCATGGACCAGCCGATCATAGTGGTTTCATGATTTGGATTTGGTGATTTGAACCTTTTTTTTTTAATTTTCAAAATCGTTAGTTTGTATAAAATATATATAAAATGATAAATATTGTTCATGAAAATAAAGCACATACATTACTCCATTTTTTCAAAAATAAAAGCCATAAAGATTAAACAACCTCTTCATTTTACATGGCCGAAATATATATATTATTTTTTTGTAGGAAACACATTTACACTGTTGAGTTATTTAAAAATATCTTTCTATATTTGCGACAATTTTGAAAATGAATATGAATATAATATGTTTAATGAGTTTTTTTCTTTGTTACGGACGTTTTATGTTACGGACGTCTTAATTGATGCTCCATGTGTCCTGCAGGGAACATGAAGTTAGTGCAGATGCGGTGGCATAGTGATACTGGCTTTGGTGGATTAAACAATGGCACTCGACGATTGTTGTTGATTGTCTGGTTCGGGTCTCAGTCAACACTCGGACAAACTCAGCCAACAAACGGGTCAGGTCAAACACAGACAATGTCCGCCAACAACATAATTGGAGCTTGTTGGGAGGTAATAACACAGACCCAAACTAATTCAATATTTAGATGGTAAATATAACTTTAGATAAGGAATTAAATACATACGTCAAACGTCAAACCTACTTCATTTAGCAAGTGGCTTATGTTTTTAATCAACCTTTGCGGAAACTTTTAGGGACATTGGTTTAGGTAGCTGAAAGTGGTCAGGCTTTGGTGCTGATCTCCTTCTTGATACACATAAAGAATCTTTTTTAAGTTTAAGCTTTCATATAATCATATTTTAACTTTTCATTTTTGTTAGCAAATAAGTCAATAATGCATTAGTTTTTTAATTTGTTACATAACACAAATAGTAGCCAAAATGGTGGGTTGGTAAGTGGGTCAGTAAGATTTGAGTGAATTAGTGATATTATAGGCCTTTGGTATGGATGATGTTTGGTTGACCCTCTTTTTGTTCAAAATTCATATTTTTTAGTAATTATTATTAGTGTGCAAATCTTTTATATTATATCTGGACAATGCTTTTTCTTTACCCGTATTCAGCATACCTATTTTAGGCTTTTGATTGTATTTTTTTTACTTTTAGTCTCTTTCACAGGAACGGAATACCTCTGCAAACTATGCAGACTGTAAGACTTTTTAAAATGGTTGATGAAAAGTGGTCAAACAAGAGAAAAATGGGCTGCTCACCACCCTGTGTAGATGTGGCAGACTGCCCCACTCTAAAATGTATTTGATGTTTTTATGGCCATCACTACAGATGGCAGGCTTTGATGGAAAATGATCAAACAAGAAAAAGGGTAATTGTTTTATTTCGGAGGTCAAAACAAGGGATTCATCTCTGCTATAAAGTTTCACTTTTCCTTCTTCCTATCACTTACGCTATTGTGTAAAAAGTACCATGTTATTTGAACACCAACTATATAAACTATCATGTTTAGATTGTTCTATTGGGCTTATAAAAGCTTCCACCCACACGTTTAATGCCTAAGACACCAACACTTTTGTAGTTTTACTCAAGTGTTTTAAATCTCTTGTAAATATGTTTTACATATGTTTTCATTTGTAGTTGATCAAGTTTTCATTAACCTTGTTGTATCATTTAGTTGCATCTATAATTATTTTAAACCTTTTATACCATACAGTTCTAAGTAACAACTATTTTATTAACCCAAATTCATTTAAAGGCCCATTTCATCCTAGCACATTAGGAAAAAGCCATCGATTAAATTCTCAAATACACTAAATTTTGGGTCAATATGGGGATTTAAGATAACACTTAGGAGATGGTAGAGTCAGCTAATGCATGCCTCGTATAAATATATGGTCTTTCTAGCATTGTTCTCCACTTCGCTATGGTAGCTAAAGACTCTTTGTGTTTCCAACTTGCATAATCAGATATTTGCCAAATAAAGATGGAAGCGTATCAACCAATGATTGATACTTATCTCATAAGTTAACACAATATGGAATTAGTTATTGTATAATTGAGATCCGTAAGGCTTATGATGTATAGACTACACCAATGCCGTAAATAAGAAAAGTAACATAATTATTGTACAATATATCACGGAAGAGTTTATAAACTAACAGAAAAAATACCGCATGATAAATTTTGGTCGCCGCTGCATCGCGCGGGTTTCTCACTAGTTGTAAATAATCGAGATAACCCAAAATAAATAAATTTTTTCACAATCATGGCAACGGTTTTATTAAAAAAACTTTTATAAAACCGAAAATTGTATTTAATAAAAGAGTTTTATTAATATTAAAACAAGTCCATTCGCGATAAAGCGGCCAACATAGTTTAAATAGGGTATTTAAAACTATACCGTGTCGAGTGTTGAAAGGAGTTTCAATTATCACGAACAATATAAAATTGGATTTTATAAACTATTGCGTGACTCACATCATGCTAACGAGTCATTCAAAATATTTATGGTAAATATTAAAATAAATCCCAATTTTAATTGATGTTGTATGCCACCCTTAAAGAGTTAACACTTCATTCTAAATCGAACCCAAATGTTAGTGCCGATCCCTGCATCTGAGCGTTGATCGTGAAAGAAGGTAATCATCGCGTTTCCTGAGTAACATAGGCCGGTGTTACAGTTAACAGTAAAGGACCAAACATTGCTTGTTTATCAAGTGGGCATAGTTGGGGTTTAAACATACATCGCTCTTAGCGCTAACCCCAAATGGGGAGTTGTGTTGCGGACACAATTAACAATCGTTGTTTACCTACCTAATCGTACTAGTGGACAGTGCTAAGCCAGTTCACTATGTATTGATGAATCGGGGTCTCATCCTAATTAATTTTGCTTTTTGGGTCATAAAATAATTAGGATATTTAAAACATAAAATACTAATAAATTTGATTATGGACTTTGTAGATGTCAACTGAAAATAATTCCGCCTCCAAATTCTCTCTCAAGTCCATCTTAGAGAAGGACAAACTGAACCACTCCAGCTTCATGGACTGACATCGCAACTTGAAAATTGTTATCAAGGCGGAGAACAAGTTGTATGTTCTTGAAACACCAGTCCCTGATGAACCCATCAATCAGAACTCTAATGCTTATAGAAACTATGCTAAGCACTTGATGACTCTATGAAAGTCTCATGTTTGATGTTGGCATCCATGATCCCTGAACTTCAAAGGACCATGGATGACATGATGGTATATGAGATGAATGAGCACCTGGTGGAAATGTTCCAACACAAGGCTCGTCATGAGAAATTTGATGTGATGCGATTACTCATAACCACTCGTATGCAAAAGGGTACATCAGTTAGCACTCATGTGTTAAAAATGAATGAGGGTCATGATAAGAAACCTAACACCAAGAAGAAGGGCAATCAGCGCAAAGGGAAGGGAAAGGGCAAATTTGTTGCCAACAAGAAACCTCAGAAAGATGCCAGGTGTTCTCATTGTGATGAAAGTGGGCACTGGAAGAGAAACTGTGCTAAGAATTTAGCTGAGCTGAAGCAAGCTAAGGCTTTAGGAAGAGATTCCTTAGGGATATATGTTACTGAAATCTTTGCTTTTCCTAGCAAAACATGGGTGGTTGACACAGGATGTGGTTTCCACATTTGTAATGTTTCGCAGGGACTAAGAAAGATTAGAAAGCTAAAACAAGGCGACTTGGAAGTCCATGTAGGCAATGGACAAAGAGTTGCTGTGAAGGCGATAGGAGAATATGTTCGTCTACTTCCTTCTTGTTTAGAACTTGTTTTGAACAATGTTTATTATATTCCTAGTGTGACTAGAAATATTGTTTCAGTTTCTGCTTTGCATGGACAAGGTTTTGATTATCGTTTTAATGGTGAATTTATTTATGCTTATTTTAACGATATGTTTTACTTTGATGCAAAACCCAACAATGGAATCTATCAAATAGAAATCCAAAACGATAACATATTATGCAACATCTCCCTTAAACGTAATAAGTTGGACTTTCATGATTCGTATATGTGGCATTATAGACTTGGTCACATAAGTGAGAATTGTGTTAAAAAACTCAAAACCGTAGGAATCCTAGATTCCAAGGGTTCAAAGTCGTTTGGAAATGCGAATCATGCTTGAGTGGAAAGTTAACAAAAACACCCTTTTCAAATGTTGGAGAAAGAGCTAATGATCTGTTAGGACTTGTACATACAGATGTATGTGGTCCATTCAGATCAATGTCAAGACATGGAGAAAGATACTTTGTTACATTTACTGGTGATTTCAGTAGATATGGTTATGTTTATCTTATGAAGCATAAACATGAGACTCTTGAAAGGTTCAAGGAGCACCAAAACGAAGTAGAAAATCAGCTAAATAGAACTATCAAGATACTTCGATCAGATCAAGGCGGTGAATATCTTAGTTAGGAGTTCATCGACCATGTAAAGGATTGTGGAATAGTTTCACAACTCACTCCACCTGGAACACCACAACATAATGGTGTGTCTGAGTAGAGAAATCGAACTCTATTAGATATGATTTGATCAATGATGTGTCTAACAAACCTTCCAAAATCCTTTTGGAGTTATGCTTTGGAAATTGCCGCATGACTTGTGAATATAGGCCCAACAAAGAAGGTTGACAAAACGCCTTATGAGATATGGCATGGAAAGAAACCTCACGTATCCTATCTTAAAGTCTGGGGATGTAATGCTTATGTTACTCTAGAATCTTTGGATAAACAAGATCCCAGAGGTGGAAAAGTGGTTTTCATCGGATACGCTAAGAAGATCGGTTACCTATTCTATCACCCCACTGAAAATAGGATTTTCACTAAACGTAGAGGCACTTTCTTGGAGGAAGAGCTTCTGGCGTGAGGGATTGGAGATAACCATGTGGATCTTGAAGCAATTTGAGAATCACAAGTGACTGAACCAGTTGTTCAGACAGAACTAGAAGTAACTGATCCAGTTGTTGAAGTTGAGCCTGAGAGGACTCAAGAAATAACAGAAACACCAAGTGTTCGAAGAAGTATCAGGGATCGTCGTGCACCTGTAAGGTATGACCATATCTTCATGATTGATGAAGCTGAGCCTGCTACTTAAAAAGCTGCAATCTTAGATTCAGAATCCAAAAAATGGCAAGAAGCCATGAATGCAGAGATGCAATCCATGTATGATAACCAAGTCTGGGATTTGGTTGATCTTCCTACCGAATGTCGGAATTTAGGAAACAAATGGAGCTTCAAGAAGAAGACTGAAATGGATGGGAATGCGCAAACCTACGAAGAAAGGCTAGTAGCGAAAGGTTTTATTTAGACTCAAGGAATTAATTATGAGGAAACTTTCTCGCCAGTAGCCATGCTTAAGTCTATTAGAATTCTACTTGCCATTGCTGCATATTATGACTATGAGCTATGGCAAATGGATGTCAAAGCCGCGTTCCTTAATGGACACTTATTGGAAGATGTCTATATGGTTCAACATGAAAGTTTTGTCGATCTAAATAATCCTAATAAGGTGTGCAAGCTGAATAAATCCATCTATGGATTAAAGCAAGCGTCTCGCAGTTGGAATCTCCGTTTTGATCAGAAAATCAAAGAGTTTGGTTTTATCAAGAACGAAGATGAACCGTGTGTTTACAAGAAATCTAGTGGGAGCTAGATCACTTTTCTTATACTATATGTAGATGACATACTAATCATTGGAAACAATATCCCTATGCTTAAAGATGTTAAGACACTGGTTGGGTAAATGTTTCGCAATGAAAGATCTTGGTGAAGCCGCTTATTTTCTGGGAATAAAGATTTATAGAGATAAGGGGTAAACCCTAATTACACCTTTCAACACAAAACAACTCCTTCCTCCCCAAGTAAAGAGGTTTTGGCCCCCACCCAAGAAGGGCCGCCGCCCTTGGCTGCCGCAAACCACCACCATACGCCGCCATCATCCTTGCAAAGTGTTGCTCCTGGTTGTTTCGTGCTCGGTGTGAACTTCCTACTAGTGACGATTCGTTGTAACCCGCGTGTTACAATTCCGGTGTAGTCGTCAAAGGTTGATTACTAAACCCCCTATGGTTGTTTTTTATTTATTTGTTTATACGTGTTTAACTGAGATCCTGATTGGGAATATTTTATTAATTGGATTAATAAAATTAATTATATAACCTATATATATATATAATCGGCCCTATATATATTGTATATATAATCCCCTAATGTTAATATATATAAACCGCTTCCGCTTCGTATATAATACCATGATTCCCAACAGATATCAATGTCACTTCATACATCGTTTCCAGAGACATGTGAAACTTAAAAGGGTAAAAAAATAATTGACGAGCATACATAATCTTGTGAAAACACGCACATTGGCAACAAACGATGGTGTATAATCAACCCTGTGACTATAGACTTTACTTTAGGAGTAAATCTTTTTTTTAGTTGATATGTAAACTCACCTTTACCAATAGATAGCTAGCTAGGTAGACCTTGCTCACCATTCATGATTCAGTAAAACAAGTAATTGAACCATGACGCACTTTTTTTAATGCTTAATGTTATACTCCCACTATATTTACACCAAATATACCCTAGCCTATATTTGAACCTGGGACCTCCCTTATAAAAGGCATAAGCCTCTACCAAGTGGGCTACCCCACATTGGCCATAAACCATGAGGCACTTAATTCTCTTCCTTACCTTTTGTTTTATAGCCTTAATTTTGATCATTTATTATTACCGCCATGCTAAGCTATAAATGTATATTAGGCATGGAAATTAAAGCCAATAGATTAGGGTATCATAGACAAGCTATCAATTTAACGGTGTATGTAACGTTATGTATTTTTACTCAATTTTTATTTAACCAAAGTTCCTTTTTATATTTATTTTACCCCATTCTCATAAATTGTATAATCTTATGTCTATTACTAATTTCAAAATACTAGAAAAATAAATAAATTTAGATTTGATTATCCCCAATCTACTCAAAAACCCTAAAACATAATCCATACAATTGGCTAAGAAAATGATTTCTAGAAAAATATTATTGTTAGGGCTTTTGCATAGCATAAAGAGACGATCAGTATGGTGTGAATAACTACCGAAATAAGCCTCTAATGATGATGAGTCGTGTGTGGTTGGGTGTCGACGGGCCTGAACGAAAATGAACCTATGTATCTGGGATTGAGCTTCCCACGTTTCAAAAACCTGGGTACTCCTTTCCATTGAGATACTTTGAGCAGAACTCTGTCGCCTACCTGTAACTCTAAGGGTTTAAGCCCTCTGTCAGCATAACTTTTCTGCCTTTCCTTGGCAGCTTTCCGTCTATCTCTGATCTGGAAAATCTTTTTGGTTGTCTCCTGTATGAGCTCAGGGTCTGTCAATTGCTTGTCTCCTATTTCTGCCCAACACACAGGTGATCGACACTTGCGTCCATACAACGCCTCAAAAGGAACAGCCTTGATGCTGGTGTGGTAACTATTATTGCAAGAAAATTCGATCAACGGCAAATGTGTATCTCAATTTCCTCCAAAATCAATTAAACACGCACGAAGCATATCTTCCAGCATCTGAATGGTCCTTTCGCTTTGTCCATCTGTCTGGGGATGGTAAACAATGCTCAGGTCTAAACGAGAACCAAGGGCTTCTTGCAGTGACTGCCAAAATCTTGAAGTGAAGCGACTATCTCTATCAGAGATTATCGAAACAGGCACACCATGCCTTGCCATGATCTCTTTAATGTATAACCTGGACAATTTCTCCATCTTGTTTATTTCCTTAATCGGCAAGAAATGTGCAGACAGTTTGACGGTCGACAATTACCCAGATCGCGTCATGACCACGAGGTGTCTTCGGTAATTTGGTGATGATGTCCTTAGAGATGTATTCCCATTTCCAAACGGGAATCTCCGGTTGGTGTAGCATGCCTGAAGGCTTTTGATACTCAGCCTTGACCTTTGAACACGTTAAGCAATGTCTGACATAGGCCGTAATACAACTAAAACCAAATCACGCAGTCCTCCATACAAAGGAACCCACATTCTATTCAAGAAATACATTTTCCCGTCAGGCTTTGTTTCCAGATTACTAACCTGACTGTATAGAGCTTCTTTCCCAATGTTACTCTCCTTAAAAGCTTCCTGCTGGGCTTCACGAATACGGGCAGTGAGATCGGTATGAATGGTCATGCCTAGCGCATGAACACGCAACGTCTTGATACGTTCCTTTCGGCTCAATGCGTCTGCTACAACATTTGCCTTCCCTGGATGGCACTTAATCTCACAGTCGTAATCATTGAGCAGCTCAACCCATCGTCTCCGACGCATGTTCAGATCCTTCTGGTCAATGATCTTCTGTAAGCTCTTGTGATCAGTAAAGACACTACATATGGTCCCGTACACGTAGTGCCTCCAAATCTTGAGCGCGAACACTACTGCACCCAGTTCCAAATCATGGGTTTTGTAGTTCCACTCGTGCACCTTGAGCTGGTGAGAGGCATAGGCGATGAGCTTATCTCTTTGCATCAAAACACAACCAAGAACTTGATGAGATGCGTCGCAATAGACAACAAAATCGTCTGTTCTCTCTGGCAGTGAGAGAATCGGTGCGCTGCATAGCTTATGCTTCAAAAGCTGAAAAGTTGATTCTTGTTGATCTCCCCATTCGAATTTCTTGTCTTTCTAGGTCTGTTAGGGACTGGTGTAAAGGATCGGATTGTTAGAAATCAACTAGTTTATCACACAAGTAGAGTAATCTAGGTGCAGAAACCCTAGATCACCTACAAAATGATAATCAACAAATCAGAACACAAAGAAATCCATTTCAATAATCATTTTCATTAATAATCAATTGATTTTAACTTTAATAGACCTTGGATTACAATGAAAAACACAATTCGGAACCTTCTAGACACTCTAGAGAAAACACACACTTCACGCACACAAATGACTCGATTAACTAACCTGCAAAACAAACTTGAACTATATATATACATGCTCATTCGACCCTTGCCGAGTTCAAATGGCTTCGTTCGACCATCACCAGGCTCGAACTAACACAATAATACATAAAACTCTTCATCTGACCCTTCTTGTTTCTCATTCGACCCCACGATGGGGCAAATGGATTTCATGAACTTCCAATCTTCAACATTAAAGACCATTTATTGTAGAATCCAAAGCGATAGCCACATTAATGTATCAACAAACTCCCCGTTGGCTATTGCTTGGATTGTTGTTCTTGATACTCTAGCGTCTTGTTCATTAACTTGATCTTCAACGACTTTCTTTGTTTCATGCTCATTTCTGTTCGGCTTTCTTCTTGAGCGAACTTTCTTTTGCAATCTCTTTAACCTCCACAAACTTTCCAAGAAACTTGTTGTAGTCACAACCAGCATTGACATCCCATGAAAACAAAAGCATACGACTTTGTAGAATCTCCACACCTGCTCTAAATCTTCAACATCGAAATGAATTGGATTGAAATACAACATGTTGATATCTTCAACTGAGCAATTAATCATCCACATTGGATCAAACACACGAATCTTCTTGCATATCAACTTCGGAACCTTATCACGTAGCACAATCACAGCTTCAGCAGTCTTCCAATCATAGTACCAAAAATTAAAATCCTTGCTGAAATTCTGCTGTATCGGCATTAACGGTATTCTCTTCATCACCACAAGAGGTTTGTATTTCAACGTAACCTTCTTCAAACCTGTTTTGGGATCAATCTCCTTGTGTACAACCCGTTTAGGATATTGAGGCCTAAACAAATCCCATTTTGCTGTGCTTTCCCAAGCCATCTTGTCTGCAAACAATCCAACAGCTGTATTATTCACAGAAGCACAGCCCAAAGTATGTCTAAAAACATCTCTCACAGCCCAGTATGGTTGTGTTTTGATGTCATGGAATTTGTAGAAGTACAGAATTCCCTTTTCCCATTTTATTCTAACACACTTCAGCTGTGGAAAATACTTCCAACCTAATGCTCTCCCTTTGAATACTTTGTTATGATGTTTATAGAAAGCACCTTGTACTTTTGCAACTGGTCTGTTAGCTTCCCTTTCTTTCAACTTCTTTAACAATTCTTTCAATCCGTCAGACTGTTTAAAAGATTGTTTCTTTTCAGCATCTTTTCCAAATATTTCATCAATTATCTTCTTTCCTTTCATCTCAGCCAGTTTTTCAGCTTCATTCAGTGTCTATGGTTAATCTTAGGAATCACCACATTCTTCTTCATAGGATAGTACTCCGGATACTCATCATGAGAAATATCTTCAACCTCAACCTCTTCAAATACTAGAGTATCTTGATCATCTGAATGTGTTCATGCTTCTTTCACTGGAATATCGGGAATCACTTTTTCTTTCATAGTCTCTTCTAGTGAATTCCCTACCTGCTTTTCAAGACCTTCAAGTATTTCATTCTTTATTGCTGTAGATAACTCTCCAGCTTCAAGATCAGGATCTTGATAATCAATCAAAATACTTCGTATCATCACCTTCAAAAATCTCAGGAAATCTTCCAGTTAATTCAATTGTCCAAACATTCCTTTCCAACATTTGTTTGTACGATCTTTTATCATCTTCAGTTAAGGCATGAATCTTATCAGTCCAGAATATGCTTTGATCTTCATCAACATTTTCACTTCCATTCTTATTCTTAGAACTTGATTCGTATTTGCTTCCTTTATCAGATTCCCTTTTCATGAAGCTGAACTGGTTTGCATCATCATTACCATCATCAGAATCTTTATCACTTGACTCTTTGTCTTTGTTAGAACTTTTACCTCCTGCATTATCATCATCATCAGAACTATCGTCTTCATCATCATCTTTATCACCTTCGTCAGAACTTTCAAAATCAACTTGTTCTTCCTCCTCTTCCTCACCATCCTTCAACTATGGTGCTTGAGAGTACAGTTTATCAAGCATCTTTATCAGTTCTTTGTTTTCATCTTCAATCAGCTTGATTCTGTTTCGTTTCTCTTATCAGAAGTCTTAAGCATTTTGATCTTTTCTTCTAAATCCTCTTGACACTTTTTTAGAAGATAACACAATCTTCAACATATCACTCTCATTCTCTTTCATCTGCTTAATCTCTGCATGTTGCTGATTGAATGCTTTCATAACATTTGAAATCTGTCGGTTAACAGCTTCCATCACTTCATCAAAAACTGTAACTCTAGGAGTAGAACTTGATTTAGCTCTGGGTTTATCAGTTTTCTTCTGTAATTCCTCTAAAACATTCTTCAAATTTATAGAAATGTTTTCGGATTAAGTTATGATGCTAGATCTGTACTAACAACCTTCTCAGCTACCTTCTTTTTCTTGATAATTGGGGATGTTGCTGGTGATGCTGCTTTAGAACTTGTTGCTTCTGTAACTTTCTTCCCTTGAACCAACGTACTATTTTAGGAGCTTCTTTCTTTGACATCTATGTCTCTGTTTCTCTGTTTATCTTCTTTCTAGGAGCTTCTTTCTTTGACATCGATTTCTTTCTACCACGTACTATTTTAGCTCCTGAACTGGAGAACCTTGCATATCATCAAGGTTTAGAATAAGTTCCTCATTCACTTCAGTCACTGTCTTATTCCTCTGCTCCTCATATATCTTTTCTAATGCTTCAGGCATACTAATCTCAGTGGCCTTGGGATTAGTAACCTTCACATTCTCCGTCTGGGAATCCCACTCTTCATCATCCTCTGTTTCATCAGTATCTTCATCTACCAACATCGTCTTTGACTTTCCTTTTCCCTTAGACACTTTCTTTGACTTGGTTTCATTCTCAATCATCACCTGTTTAGCTTTTCCAGATTTTGCACCTTTGTTTATCACTTGCCTCTTTCTCTTAGCAGTCTTATCAACCGGACATAATGGACTATCAGAATCCGAATTGCTCTCAACATGCCTCACCTTATCTTGTCCTGGATCACTGTAAGCAACATAGCTTAAATCCCCAAATAATCTCTTGTGAGGTGGCTTTTCTGCATCAGTTAGACCCTTGTATGTCGTCATTCTATTCAGAGTTGTCAGATTAATGTGTACTTGATTGACTATCTGTAAAGGATCTTTCTACCATTCTTTGTACTTATTATCAAACACCATTTGTAGAAATCTAGGGTACATAAAAACTTATCACCCTTTACGCCTTGTAACACTTCAATCATGTGATGAAAAATCATCCCGGACACATTGAAAGGCTTGTTCAGTATGAGAGCAACCACCAAAGAACATAAACTCTTCCTAAGCACGTCATAACCACCACTCACTGGTCCAAACACATGAAGAATCACATGTAAGAGATACTTGTATTGAGGACACAAATTTGCTTTATGCAACAAACAATCAGTAATTGGACCGTTATACTTCACTCTCAAGAGACACTTGCACTGTTCAGTCCATGAAACTTCAATTGGATCAGTAGGAGAATCTTCTAACTGCAATGCCTTCCTGATGTCTTGTTCAAAACTAACACCATGTGTCCTTGAATTCTTCTTTGAATAACTGATTTGTACTCCCAGAAATCAACTTGATGATCTTCGTAAATCGTCATTGGCTGTGCAATAGCATATACGACTCTGCATCTCTTCAGAAAGTTGATAATTCCTTCAAACTCTTCATACTTTCCAACTGGTCCAACGTATGTGCAACAATTATGTTTTGGCTCAAAGATCAGTTCCTTTGGTGCTTCCTGCTCTTGTACCTCTTGCTGTGGTTGTTAAGCCATTTTAATCTGCAAAAACAAACAAACAAACATGAAAATACGTTAATTCAGACAAAAAATAAAAATCGTCCAAATTCTTCTTAATTCGACCTTTGGAGGGTTCGAATGAGTTTGAATGATGTCGAATCAGTATGAAAAACATGTTCATTCGACATATTAATGTTCATTTGACCCTTCAAACATGTTGAATGACCATCTGATTGATTTTGAATTTGCCAAATCATTGTTTAATCCATTTTAACATCTCATTTTGATTCAAATACAACCTAAAACAATCGACTAACACTTATCCATGTTCAATTTTATCAATTAATCACTTATTGATGGTTTTCCCTAAAATCTAGGGTTTAAACAATCGAATCTGAACATTAATGTGTTTAAACACTTGATTTTGTGTTATTCTCCCCCTAAAACCATCGATAATGGTTAATCTATGGTCAATTCATGTTCACAAACAGTTTAAGGTCACAAATCAAAGTGCTAGGGTTCTAAATCTTCAAACATTGATTCTGAAAATCTGTGGTCCATTACTTGTATAAATGGTATATAAATGATCAGAAAGATTCAAAGAACAAGATTATATGGTGTATAATCAAGGGGCAACAAGGTGACTTTATGAATGAAATGTTTGTGAAAATCTGCGTGGGGTTTGAATGAAGCATTAGATATATATAGGCCTGGCTCATTCGACCCTTTCAAGGTTCGAATGAGAAAATCCAATGTTCATTCGACCTATCTAAATGTCCGATTCGAATCCCGTTTTGTCAATTTAAACCATGAAAACCTTCAAATTGTGAAAACTTCTCATTTAAATGATACAAAACTCAGATTGGTTCGTCAAACTTCAGAAAACGACTATCATCCAACATCGGTTATCGAAAATAACACAGAAATGTAAAAATTTGGGAAATCTGAAATTTATGCTAAAACACACTAAAAATCGTTTTGAGTTTTTGTATATATGAAGAAAATGAAAAATTTAAAGCAGTAAACATTTTGTGATTTCCGGTAAGAGGATCATATCAGTTTATGAGAAATCTGATCACACCATTGATCTTTAATATATTATCATTAAAGACAATGTGTGATTCGGCAACTGCTCATATTGTGATCCACATAAGCTCACATGCAGACCGTTATACAGTGCTTTAAAATGATACGCATTAAGTGTATTAAAACTAACAAGCTTATGGTTCCCACGCACACGACATACTCCCGTAACAAGGAATTTGCACAAAGCTTCGTCGTAACACGTGATTATGCCAATGTTATCCGTTAATTACAAGATACAAAGCACAGAGGTGTACAGGTCAGCAAATCAATGCTACAAAGTAACATGTGCATATGTACCAGGTTGACGCTGATATCAAACATGATTTTCATCATTGATTTGATACGATGCATTAAATGATCTTTGATCATTGTTATACATTAAGTTCCTCAATTCGGTAACTTTTAGGTTTTGGCATAGAAGCTCTTTTTGCAAATATCTTGATTGAATCTAGGTTCGTAAATCAATACGACAAAAGATCAATCAAGATACCCCGGATAACAATTAACATAATGACCTGAAACCTCAGATTTTGGCAGCCCAATCAAAGGAAATGACGGTACTAAGACCATATGCCCATGAGGTGTTTAGCCACTAGCGAGCAGTTCCTTATGTTTGTATCACTAAGGCACGCAATAGTAAGTCTACGAAGCCTACCAACACATCACACAAAATCAACACACGTCTTATTTAAATATTACAAATTTTTAACATGTGTCTGATCCTCACTGATGTACCACCATCATCTTTTTTTCTCCTGGAAAATCATATTTGAATTTTCTAATTTTTTATGAATTTTCAATGTCACACCCTCAAATTTCACATGCGGGGTTTTACCGCGAGGCGCGTGACATACCAGGATCCAAGTCAACGGTCACAATAAGCGACAACTATATGTAAAAAGACACGTAGAACAAACCATGCAATAATCAAAAACCGTGATCCAAAATACAGCGGAAGTAATTTGAGTTTACAAAACCAAACAAAGATAAAACATAAGTTTAAAGTTTCGATATCCAACACAAGATCCTAGACACAAGTGCGACTCCGTGCGACTAATCCAACTGCTGATACCTTAGCGACCTGAGAAAACATGCTAAAAAAGTCAACATATAATGCGGGTGAGTTCACAAGTTTTACAATAAACGTTCCATTAGTCCTTTAAAACTGTTACCGTTACTACTATGTTGTGTGAACGCTAGGTAGGCATTATGTGTATTATTACTACGATTGAAACCATTGTTGACTGTGATTTATCATAATGTGATACCCCCGGACTACCGTCATCTCCGGTAGGCGCTATGTGATCGAGACAATATGCACCCGCCCGGCCTCCAGCCTTCGAGTGGGGTTTGTCAGGCCTAATAGCGCTATCCACATTTCCCCGCAACATACCCATATTAGTGGTTTCTATGGGATTTAGATGAGTCGTATAGTAATATAATGATAGCCATAGTATAACATGAAATTGTGTGTTTAAAATGTGTAAGCATGTTTCTCCCCTGAAAACAAACCTGATAAAAGTGGGGCTGTGAACTCACCTTAGGTTGCGTTACTCGAAACAATTAAATCAACAAGCTATGATAGCCTCAAATAGCGGCGACCTATCATAAGAGTACCCGGACTAATAACCCGTAGGTTAACTAGTCCCCAAATGTCCAGACCATAACCATTATACGTTTGAAAACATGTTTCACTGTTAATCTGACCACACAAGACAAGACCCGACATCCCACATGTTAGCCAAATACAAGATATCATGTAATCATATGCAATTATACACTAACATGCGCAAAAGTTCACCAAGTCTAGCATACAGTTCAAATAACGCATAAACGAGTCCGAACACATGTTATCAGGTTATTATACATGCCACTAGGTTCCTAACACGTTCCTAGGTGTTAAACCATGCTTTGGGATGTCAAAATACACTTACAACAGCAAAACACACGATTAGGAATCAAACAGGCAATTAGGAAAGTCAACAGGCAATTAGGAAAGTCAATCAGGCAATTAGGAAGGCTAATTGCCTCTACATCAGGCAATTAGAGGGCTAGTCGCCCCATAGAGCATGCAATTAGGGCTACTCGTCCATTTATCAAGCGAGTAGGATTCCTACTCGCCCCCTGCAGTCCAGGGACCACTTTTCGTGCGTTTAACCCACCAAATCAGATCCGAAACATGTAAAAACACCCAACATCAAACCTAAATCATTAAGCAACCCATTCCATGTAAAAACCCCCCAATTTATCATCATTCTAACAACCCTAATTGCAAGCATTTCCCAAAAGAGCATAATATTATGAAAACATCACATCAAGCATGCACCACTTACCCTAAACGGCAAATACCCAGATTTCATCACATAACAACATTGCACAACAACATCCTACTGTCACTACATCATCCTAGTCCCTAACATCATACAATCAACAAAACATACTACAACACCCTAAATCCTTCTAAATCATTCAAACGGGTCAAAACGCATATTATCATCAAAACACAACAACCAACCTTCAAATTCATAGATGAACATCCTAACAACTCATTTATCTTAGAAATACATCAAACACATAAGAATCCTCATGTTTTAACCATAAAAATCACATCTTGCATGAATACACCACATAGAACACATAATGAAGGATTATACTTGTTTAAAAACTAATTTAAAAGATTTTCTGTAAAGCCTAGACTCATTAATTAACAAAAAATTTTATTAATGGGAATTTAGAACCTGTAACCATGACGATAATTCCATATCATATTGATATTAAGCGAGTTTACAACAAAATAAAAGTTTTGACATCAAACATGATTAAGACTAATTTTGCTAGTTTGATGTGGAAACTTTATGGTTCTAAGATAACAAAATCCGAGTTTAGTTCTACAACGTGTACACGGAAGCTTTCAAAAAATCTAGCACATTCGGTTCTTGAAACGACATGATCACCTCCCAACATTCTCCTTGTTACCTAAGAATTTTATACACCATGAACATCAAAATATAGTTAGAATACTATGTTAAATCAACTGAAATCGATTAGTAAAAGAAACTATATGATAAACGGATTGAAACAGAGTTCGAAACCCAGCCCAAAACACCCGCCGTAAGCTACGGCTGAGAGGCTGTAGCTTACGGCCAACTGCTGCTAATGCTATTTTGTTTTAAACACCATTAGTTGGTTAATTTGCACCAGAAATATTAAACATAATACACCGATATTCATCGTGTTTTATGCAACAATCATCCAGTAAACAACTTAATATTGTTCCCTTGTGTTTGTATTTTTATACAATAACTTGCCCAGTTAACAAACTAATAATACTCTATCATGTTTATTCTACTTCAAGTATCTCACTCCCAACTCATGTAAAGAGTTTTTTTTTTTCACAGCTTGATGTTTACTTTCATATAAAAACTACCCCAACAAGTTCTTGGTTAATCTTAATAATTCTATAAATGTTATAAAAATTGTTGTTTATAAACATCCTTGCGCGACTGTACAAAATCAAAGTTTTCACCCACTTATATGGGGTATTTTGTAACACTCCGAGGTGTTACGGGTCTAGTAAACGGGTCGGGTCATACCCGACCACCTGTTTATAAAATAATATAAAACAAATTTTATTATTTTTGCCAAACGCTCCTTATCCTGCTATTAAAAATCAGTACCAAACACCCTTTGTGCAGAGTTATAACCGTTACCAAACACTTGGAGTCCCAGCTATTATCCTCGTTGCCAAACGCCCTTTATTTAATCTTTCCTTAAAACCTTGCTTGCCTCTTCTCTGCTTATCATAATACACGAAACACACACACACACACACTTGTGTGTGTACAGAGCTTCTTCCAGATCAGGCCGGTCACCGCCGGTCACCACCTTCTCCGGCGCCGCCAGCCGCCGCCATCCTCCTTCTCCGGTAAGTCTCCACCTCCCCGATAACCCTCCTCTTTTCCTGTTTTCTGTTAACGAGCAGTAATTGGCACCGGTGGTGTGTTTCTCTTCAACATCGAACCGATAATCAGTAACCATGAACCCAACCCGATAATAACCCCACCTTGTTCCTTTGTTTTTAACCCAAATATAATCGGAAATCATCCAGTCAAATAACCGATAACCTTTTGGTTCCATCGGGTCAATATCGGATCCCTCGTTAATCATCTCAGTGTCTTTCCTTTCTGTCTTTCCTTGAAACACCCGATTGGGTTCCTCCTCATGAACCGATTGAAGTTGGTTATTGATAGTTATCCTTTGATTATTGTTACTGACCTATGTATTGTGTATATATATAATCAGGAAACTCGGGAGTTGAATCGATGATGATGATGACGATTATTTTTACCGAAGGTCCGATTGATCTTTGGTTGTGTTCGATAGGAACTCGGTAAGTATCCGGTTATGATTCTTGTGAATATAGTTTCATTGGATTAATTAATTATAAAGACTATGTTGATTGCGCGGTACCGTTAATCAAACCGGAGAGCTTGAGTTTAATACCGAGTCAAGTCAGTGACTCGGTCAACAACCGGAATAGAACCCGCTCCAGTATGACTCGGACTGGATTATTAGAATTATACGAATATATATATATATATAGGTTTAGGATCCTGTACAAAGTACATTTTTCGTGAGAAGTGTGAGAAGGACTAAGAATTGACATGTAGACATCATGTTTTGGATTTAGGAATGATGTTTTAGGTTGTTTTAACTTGAAAAACACCAAACACAACAATCTAAAACACAATACAGTGTATTATAGTCATTAAATTTAAAAAACAGCTAAAACACACTACTTAATGCTTAAAACACACTGCTAATGTTCTTAGCATGGTGTTTTAAGTTTTAAGCCTAAAATACATTGTTTTCGGTTTTTAATTGTTATGTTTGGTGTTTTTATAGGCAAAACAATCCAAAACATCATGACTAAGTTCAAAAAATGATGCCTAAGTATCAATTTTTAATACTTCTCACACTTCTCACAAAAAAACACTTTGTACACGATCTTGACCCTATATATATATATACAATACGGATAACGTACGGACTTGATAATAATAATATGACAATAATAAACATATATAAAATATATATGTTTATATATACGATTCTAAAACGATATTCTAGACTCGGGTTAATAATAATATTTTCTATTCTTTTGTTAGTTTAGATCTGCCAAACTGTAATGGCCAGCTTTATTAGTTTACGAGTGCCAAGCTGTAATGGCCAGCTAGATGTAAGATGTCGGGGTCGTGTCTCATATAATAAATATCAATAATGAACCCCGAGTTTAGGACTACCTAATATATATACCGGTTGCTATATGTATAAGTGTATAGGTTGGGATTTGAGAGTGGTACATGTGGTGATGTTTGGTACACCGCGGTTGTCATTTAGACATTTGGCAATGATGAATATATGGGATAGCCGGGGGAGTCAAAAGAGAAAGATGATTCCTCATGTCAGACTGTTGTCTTATCTGATGGAAGCTCAAGGGGTAGTGAGCAGAAGCACATAGTCTATCGATGTCTCTATAGTCAAGATGAATTGGGGGGAATATGTTCACTAAAAATTCAAGTATGAACAGACCCCACAGTATCATGTTCTCCTTGACACGCACAATAACACCCAGATGATGGCTTTAAGAGCAGATGTGCAACATGGGGATGGAGGAGAAGTGGAGACAGATGAGGAAGAAGAGAGACGGGAAGAGGATCATATTGTGAGGGAACGCCCGGTTAGATATATGAATGAGAATGAGAATGAGCTAGAGATGGCTGCAGCATCAAACAGAGCAAGACCAGTAGGTTTTATGGGTTGGACATCATTCAGGAAATCCGTTTGGGACCGAGGTACACGTACCATGGTACTTGCTAAACAAAGAGAGGAGGCAGCAGTGAGGAGAGACCAAGAAAGAATAGCTAGAGAATAGCGAAGGGAAGCAGAGAGAATAACTAGAGAAGAGAAAAGAGAAGCAAAAAGGAAGGCAAGAGAAGATAAACATTGGTGGGCAGTTAATTATGCAAGGGAGATGGATACAGTCAACAGATTCATGGAAGCTGAACAGATCAGACCCCATCAAGATCTTGTAGCAGGACGCCATACACCCCACTCGTTCCACATGTTGATTATTCTACCATTAGAAACCACCCACAAGAAATGATTGATCAAGTCAGGTGGCTTCAAGGTGTATCTTCTAGCTACCTTCCTACTCCACCTCCTCAGCCACCTGCAGAGGGGTCATAATCTTCTGCCGACCCATTTAGTGACCTCCATGGTTGGATGGATTCTATCTTTGGGCATACAAGCAATCCTTATCCACCACCGGGTCCGAATGACCCATACTACCGTTGAGATGAGGTTGAGGTAGTGTTTTCTATGTACAGTTTGTATGATGGTATGGCTTGTTTTTCTTTATTCGCTTTTATTTTGTTGTGTTTTGGTGTGTTAGGTATTTTATGTTTTTAAGTTTTATTTTGCATTCTATTTTTCTTTGGGTATTTTGATGTTTTTGTTTGAGCCCAGGTCACACTTGGCCAGTGATGATAAAGTGTTCAGCTGTGAATGGAGAGAAGTAGCAAGAGGACTATGAGAGACAAAAATTCACTCATGGAAAGAAGTCAACAATTGCTCATCAGGTGCATCCAATTCCTTTATTAATGTGCTAAGTTGTTAGAATAAGGAGTTGGGTGAGGCCTTGTTTTTGCCTTAGAGTGGGTGTACATTGGGATGGAAATGGGCATCTTCGCACTTATACTTTGACTAATATTTTTTCCCTTATTCATGACAAATCCACATTGAGGACAATGTTATGTTCAAAGTGTGGGGATGAGGAGATATCTATTTAAACTTGAATTTTTGAGACCCTCAAAATTTCAAAATTTTTAAACAAGTGTGAAGCTCGATCCTAAGAAAGCCTTTTCCGCCTGGTTATTGGATCATGAAATTCGATCTCTAGTCATGGTCATATACTCTTTAAGTTCCTTGATGTGTTTTTCCGTGGTTGGTTTTTGAAAAAAAAATGGATTGCCTAGTTAAAAAAGACAAGTGAAGAGTATAGCATTTTTACATATCGGCAACCCATTTTCCCCTTCATGTTCATGAGAGATTATTGAGCCGCCACAACATGCTAACACTCTATAAAATTCCACATCTATTGGCATGTTGTGTTCATTTGAATTGAGTGTGCCATTATAATTGCATAAGGTAGAACTTGCGACTTTTGATACGCTTGCCACCGTAGACCAATTGTGAGCACAAGAATGATTAAGGAATTAGGTTTGACCTTTTTACATTTATAACACTTTTATATCCTTAACCCAAAAACAACCTCCCTTAGTTAAAAAATCTTGAGCCTTTAACCTTTCAATTGATCACACATTTCAACCCATTTGACCCGTTTAGCCTTTTCAATTTTAAACCCAAGTGATGAAAATTCGATTTTAGGACTTTGCTTTGTATTGTAAATAGTTTCCAATGAAAAAAAATCTGGAAAAGCATGAAAACAAATATGCTTTAAACATATGGAAGTTCT
This sequence comes from Ambrosia x helenae, assembly GCA_030844895.1. Lineage (NCBI taxonomy): Eukaryota > Viridiplantae > Streptophyta > Magnoliopsida > Asterales > Asteraceae > Ambrosia > Ambrosia x helenae. The sequence goes on along the minus strand of JAUTDX010002723.1, from coordinate 8,550 downwards.
CATAGAAAAGCACAAAAATAGGCTTTGGTTAGTTGTTGAATAAAAAGGCGCAATATTGCCTTATATTTGAGTAGTTGTGTTTTTGATGTAATAAAAGTCAAATTTTCATCACCATAGTCACTTCAAATATCCCATTCCACACCCTTCGCCTAGCCCCATTACAACCCTTTAAAGACCTTTTGATTTGTGTTCACTTGTGTGTAAATTGGTGGAAGGCGATTGAGTCGCAAGCCTATACTAACATGCATTATAATCGGTTTTGAGTGATTAATGTAAAATACTAGTGCACCGTGACTAGTTTTGATTAAACCGAGTAGAGTGAACCATTGTGAGGGGTGTGCAAGAATGTGAACTTGGAACTAGTTGGATTTGGCTAGGCAAATTCTTGATTTACGGTAACATTTAAAACCTTGGAATGTAAACCAACTGATTGGCGTAAGTCTTGGGAGTTAGGGTATGACTAGGGACCGTTCTTTGAGAATCGATAAAAAAAGGGTTGGAATTTGTTTGAATTATTGATCTGGTGAAAGTGTAGTAATTTGCTTGAGGGCAAGCAAAGAATAAGTGTGGGGATGTGATGGGTTGGTTAAAAGATGTGGATTAACACGTCTTAAAGTAAAATTTAAGGAATGAAAAGTTGTTGAATGGTAGTGCTTTGATAGTATTATGTTATTACAGGTTTTGACAACTAAAGAGGACAAATATGGAGCTTTGGAGTTGCTCGAGGAGATATGGAAGTCAAAACAAGTTGGGAAACCCGAATTCTAGAGATTTGGTATTGTTGGCGTAACCTACGCCAGTTTTGGCGTAGGATACGCCAATGGCGTAGGAGGGGACCAAACAACAGCGTAGGCCAGCAGAAAATAGAAGAGGCAAACAAGGGTTGGCGTAGGCTACGCCATTTGCTAGAAAAATTCAAAAGTTTCCTTATTTTGCTCCATTATGACGGGAGTTACGATTTGGACGGATAAAAACGATTTGCTTTGACCAAGAAAGGCATCTTTTATCATTCCTAATCATAGGCAATCATCCCAATCCATCCTACAATCATTATTTCATCATCTTCTTGAAGATTGGATAATTAAGAACACAAGATTTGAAGAACTCTATGGCCATGCTTGGATAAATCTTTTTTATCACACTTGGGGAGTAGACAATTGAAGACCTGGGGTTTAACATTTGGGGATTTTATTAAACTATTGAATGTGTGTTTGTGTGTCTGAACTATTGTATTAGATTGTGATTAATCTTATGTTGAAGCCATTCCAGTTAATTGATCTTGTGCCAATTTCTAAATGTCATGAACATGTTTTCTTTCTCTAACACGAACATATGGCTGTATGTTCTAGGTAATGAAGTGTAGTTTAGTCCATTGTTGAATGTTGATGAAACTTGACACCTAAACCTATTGAACAATCCATCCGTAAACACCATTTGCAATATAATTGTTTGACCCGTTTGTGAAAACCTTAGACTTCGTTGAAACCTTGGTGTGGTCTTTTTAATTAACCGTTTACATCGTAATTTGTTTTCCACTATTTCTATCACAATTCAATTTACGTTTTATTAAATTAAACAAAACCCCTTTCAACCAAATTTCTTAAATGAGCAAATTGCAATCTTCATAATTAACCTAGCATCTTCATAAGCAAAAGTTTCAATCAACTTAAGAACATTAACACTGACGACAAACTCTTCGTGGATCGACACCCTATTACCACTAACTACATAGTTAAAGGTGATAAGGTAACTCTATAAATATTATTTTTCTTCGGACCGTGACAGCCGATTAGAGACGTGGAAGGTATTGTGAATGCCCATCAACTCATCGGGTAGCTCTAGCCGATAGGCTACTTGACCCACACGTTCAAGTATTTTAAATGGGCCGATAAACCTCGGACCTAATCTACCCCTTTTACGAAATCGGATTACCCCTTTCCATGGCGACACTTTAAGCATGACATAATCCCCCGGTTGGAACTCTATTGGTTTTCTAAGGAGTAGAACTGGATTCTACACTTGGTTTATCAACCTTTGCCTTCATTTTCTCCAACAAAGCCTTTAGTGTCACTGAAATATCTTCTGGTTTCAATTGAGTTCTTCAAGTTCATGAAGCTTAAAAAGTCGGTGTTGCTTGACATCTTCAGGATCATAATTTGCTGCTTTTAATGCCCAGTGTTGGATGAGTATTCTATTTAACAGTTCTTTTTCATGAGCACTTGTGTGTTGTAAGTATATCAAAGCAGATTGCAAAGCGAAATAAGTAAAGTGTTCAAGTTAAAGTATCACTTTTAACAGGAGTTATTACTCCCCTGGATTTAATGAACTTAAAGCAGTTAATGAGAATCTAAACAATCGAATGCGTATAACAATAAGAGCTGTGAATGATTCTTAGATATGTAACGGTTTTTCTATTAAAAGCCTTTGAAGGATTTCAGTTAAAAAATCAATGTCTAAAATAGTGGGATTAACCCATCTATTTATAGACCAGTAAGTACATACAAGTTGATTAAAACATAATACTAAACAATACCACAACAGGCTATAGTATTGGAACTTGTACAAAGACTTTAACAAAAACATTATAATAGTAAACTACTGAAGTACAAGGGCGGTGGGAAGCTTCTAAACAAAGTGCTGATGAGTGACGAACTACTTATGAGTAGTTTGTCTTCAGTAGTTCTTCAAAGAGTTGTTTCGTTCGTCTTCAGAACTTCTGATCTTTAATCTTCAGTACTTGATATCTTCTTCTTCAGTACTTTCAATCTTCTTCTTCGGTAGTTTCTATACTTTGAATAATATTGCAGAATACGAATTAGACTAAGGCATCAAAAGTAGTTTCGTCAATCCTCTTTGTCCTTACAATCTTCCTTTGGATTGATGAAGCCAAAACTTTATTTGTTTTTCTGCTTTCAAGTATCTTCCATATTTCTGCAACCATGGAGACCTTGAGTTGGAGAGCTTGTTGCTCAATAAGAGATCCTTGTTCAGGCTCAAGATGTTGAATGGTAAGGAGGTCTTTGGAAGATAGTTTCTTCAATTCTTTCATGTTTTTAAAGACCTTGCTTGAACGATCTCTTCTTGTCACCTTCATTGAGTTTGTATCAGTGAATGACCATTTCACTATGTTTGCTTTAGATTAGTCAAAGTCTAAAGTATAAGGGACAATGCCTTTTTTTGGTTTTGACCTGATTGTAGGATGTCTTCTATTTCAGTGACCATCAGCTGGGACTTCCTTCTCTTTTCAATGTTAGCAATATTAGGTTGATCACTAGGAGTAGGGAGATGATGTTCAGTGATTACCTTGGTATGCTGTTTTTCTTGTATGGTTTGTTGTAGTTGATAGGCAAATGTAGAAGGATCCCTAAATTAGGTAAGTAGAGGCTTTTCTTCAACAACAAAGTCATCATGTACCACAGTGTTTCCTTCTAGGAGTACCATTTTGAAGCTTGTTATTTTGACTGGTTCCTCTGACTTTTTCCTGGAAGTAGGCCTTGGAGGTTTCTTAGAATGTTAAGAAGTCAAAACTGCTGAAGGTTGTGAAACCTCAGAAGTTTTAAACTTCTCTGGGTTAGCTTGTTGTTTAGCCTTGAATCTTTTGTAGGTGTCCATTAAAATGTCTTCTTTCGACCTAGCTAGTTGAGCTTTTGAACCATAGTCATTCTCTGCCAATTCTTGAATAATGTGGCCTCTTTTCTCTTTCCTTTCTTTCGTTGTGGCTAACTTGTCAGATACAAGTTGTGCCCTTCTTGTGAGTTCAGTTGTTGTGAGCCCTCTGAGTGAATGCTTCTTTGTTTTGTTGTGCTTGGATATATAGTTCATCAGTTGTTGCCTTTTGTCTTCTTCAACAATTCTATCTTGTTCTTCAAGTTCACTCAGTTTCTTTTCATAAGCTATCAACTTATCATTTAAGCTCAAGTCATCCCTTGCTTCTAGGCTGTTCCATGCTTCATCTTCCATTGCCCTATTCTTTGCTGCTAATAAACTCTGCTCAATTTGTTCTTCTGAAATGCAATAGGAGTAGGGTTTAGTATAGTTTTGTGAGTGGGTAAAGGCTTTGGAACTTCAGTTAGGTTGGTTCTATTGCCTTAGAAACTTCTTCTACTTTGGTGAAGGAGTGTCAACTACTGAAGGGTTGGGTTTATCAAGGATTGTCTTCAGTACTTTCAGGAAGGTCTTCAGCAGTTTTCTCCAATTTTCCCATTAGGTAGACTTTTTAGCTTTTTCTCTAAGGATTCTCTCTTCTTTTTCATACCATTCAGCTCTTTCTTTTAAGGCTTTTTCTTTTCTTGTCATGGTAGTTTGTTTTTGAGCATCCTTGAGATTCTGTGCTTATCTAGCTCTTTTTTGCGCTTCATGAGACACAGTTTGAGGTTCCTTGGACTTCTCCCTCTTTTTGGCTTCATCCACTTCTGGAAACCAAGGAGCGGGAGTGTCACACCATTTAAGTGGTCTAGTTGTCTTCCATTGTCTTCTACTCTTCTGAACAACTCCCTAAGCTTGTGATCCATTGCATTTTTAATCATCTCCAGTTGGGTTTGTTCTTCAACTCCATAGCAGTTGTGAATGTTTGAAGATGAGAGGATATCAGTTGGTGGACCATCTGGTATAAGGGACCTTCTGGGTTGCATTGGTAGTTCAGGTCTATGCTTGTTGACCTAGAGAATTGGGTAGGCTTTGATTGTGGAGGGTGAATTTTGGGGTGATCCTCAGTATGAACTGGGGATGCCACTTGAGGGGAATTAGGGCTCAAGTGGTCTTTAACCTGATCCTTTGTGACTGACTCTTTGAGTACAGAGACATTGAATTCAGGACCTTCACAGTCAGCCGTCAATTCATTTTTTGGAACATTTGATTCATCATCCAAACTAATGGATCATCTGAACCACTGACATAGTCCTCAATGAGGACATCATCACTGTATCATGAGCTAGGCTCAACCTATTTGTCTCATGAACCTCTCTGTCTTGGTACCGAGGATTTTCCTACCTCAGGCATAAAGCCTTCATCAGTAGTTGCCACATTTAAGGTCTTAGCTATGTTACTTCTGTCCTCAGATCCACCGCTGGATGGTAAATGAGTAGTAGCAGCCTTAAATGTACCTAAGGTAACAAAGTTTGGTCTTAGAGACCTTGGTTCATCCTCATCTCTTGGGATAGGGCTAGTAACATCCACATCCATTTTCTATTTCTGTTGGTTTATCCCCTGTTTGATGTGTTTGTTAGGGATTGACATGTTCAAATGGGATTGTTTCTTTTAGCCCTGAGAGAAGTTTGGCAAGTTCTATGGGGTGTGTGATGTTTTTGGTTCAATAGTTTTGGGTAAATGGGTCAGCAGTTTCAAAGGATGGATCAGGTAGTTATGGTCTTTTTGGTTTTCTTCCTTTGAAATAAAATGGTGATCGATGCTCTTTGGGGGGTGTGAGATGGATGAGACTGAGAGGATGTTTCAGTCACATCTTTGTCAAGTGCAGAATGCACATCAGCAGTTTCAGGCATCTCAACTTCCTGAACTGCCTTTCTTTTAGGGTTGGTGGGTTTGGATTTTTGTTGTTTTGGTTTTCTTGGCCTTTTTAGGTGAGGGTTTGGAAGATGTTGGTTCCATGGGGACTGTTTCTTGTTCCCCTTGGTCATCTTCTGGCTAAAGTGCCGGTTTATTGTGCCTAGAGAATACTTGTGATGTTAAAGGATTTATTTTTGAAGATTCACCAACAAGTACGCCTCACCAAGTTCTTTTATTATGCATTACATAATGAACCTTGGGTACAACAAAAACTTCTTTTAGAATTTTGGTGATGCAACACCAACTCATCAAATAAAAGGTTTAATGCCTTAAAAGTTGTTTCATTCATAATGGAATGAAAAATAGGTTGAAAATTTAAAGGCATCTGATCATAAGATCCGGTTTTAGGACTTAAACACATGATTATGTAATGAAATAACATTTTATTGGATCAAATCAAAATATAAACTATAGATGTGATAAAGTAACCTTGGTAACCACACTCTGTTGTTCACAGTCACCGCCTCAGCGTTTGCCCAGAACTCATTTAGAGTTTGAATGTGATAGGAGGATCAATGGTGAAAGCTGTGAAGTATTGGGATTTAACGACTAAATCTATGATTTCGTCGTAGTGGGACCAGGCTGAATCTTTAACAAAGTAGCCTCTTTGATTATGTCCCTGTTTTAGAACGAGAGCCATTGTTTGTTTGATCGAACAGTATTTTTAGGTTAGAGAGGGGGTTTTGACTTTGCTTTGAGAGAGAAAGAGGGAATTTTTGCTTTTTGAAAGGATAAGTCTGAAAAAAAGGTGTTTTATTAGAAGTTTATAACCGCCTAGTCAAACTTCTGAAGTTGGAAAAGTCTAATTTGCCCTTTTGACTAAACTACTATGAAATAAAGTTGTTCATCAGTAGTTCCATATTCTCTTCAGTAGTTTGTAAACAACTGATGAGAATGACTTTTGAAACACATTTATAACTTCTGATGATTATCAGTAGTTATTCATTTTCTGAAAATATCTCTTTCTAATGTTCTTAGAACATTAGTAGTTTCTCTCTTTTTGTTGATCATCAGAGGTTTTGTGACAGATTAGTAAACAGGTAAGTGAAATTATAATATATGTACGGAAAATGAAAACACTTACAAAATTTACTCAAAATTTAGCATCCCAAGCATGGATACTAAACTCTGAAATGTTGATGTGTCAAGAGGTTTTGTGAACACATCAACTATTTGATTAGCTGTTGTCACATGTTTTACCTCAATCTTGCCTTTTTCATAGCAATATCTGATAAAATGATACCTGATTTCTATATGTTTTGTTTTTGAAAGTTGAACAGGATTTTGAATTATGCTAATGGCAAATTTACTGTCTACTAAAAGTGGGTCCTTGGTCTCTTTGATTCCATAATCAAGAAGTTGATATTGGAGCCATTGAATATGTGATGTACTGCTTGCAGCAACAATGTATTCAGCTTCAGCTGTTGAAGTTGCCATAGATGTTTGCTTCTTTTATTGTCAGGACTCCAGACAGTTTTCCTAATAATTGACAACCACCAGATGTTGATTTTCTTGACATTTTTACACCCTGCCTAGTCAATATCTGAAAAAGTTGTTAACCTGGTATTGCTTGAAGCAGGATACCAAATTCCTAATGTAGGAGTTCCTTTCAGATATCTGAAAATTCTTTTGACAACAATTAGGTGTGATTCCCTTGGAGCTGATTGATATCTAGCACAGACACAAGTTGAAAACATAATATCTGGTCTAGAAGCATTTAGATATAAAAGGGAACCTATCATATATCTATACATGGTTTGATCAACCTTTTTCCTTGATCATCTAGTTCAACTTGTGTGGTTGGTGTCATGGGAGTGGAACATGATTTACAGTCTTGTAAAGAAAATTTGTTTTCAATAATTCTTTAACATATTTGGATTGATGTATAAAAGTTCCATTGTACTGCACTCCCAAAAAGTACTGCAGTTCTCCCATAGTACTCATTTCAAATTTTGATTGCAAGAGTTTCTTAAATTCTTCACAACAATTTTGTATTGGTTGAACAAAAAATGATATCATCAACATAAATTTGAACAAGAAGGATGTGATTTCCAACATGTTTTATAAAAAATGTTTTTATCAATGGAGCCTCTTGTGAAGTGATTTTTCAATAAAAGGGTTGAAAGTGTTTCCGTACCAAGCTCTAGGAGCCTGTTTTAGCCCATAAAAGAGCCTTCTCAATTTTGTACACCAAATTAGGATGAGATAGGATCCTCAAACCAAGGGACTGACAAACATACACTTCCTTTTTTATTTTTCCATATAAAAAAGCACTCTTAACATCCATTTGAAAAACCTTGTTCTTGATAATCATACAAGCTTATCTTGTTTATTTCTGAAAACCCATCTTGTGCCAATTGGTAGCTTGTTTGGAGGTAAGGGACAAATTTCCCAGACCTGTTGCTTCTTGAATTGGAGCAACTCATCTTGCATAGCTTGAACCCAATTGCTATCTTTGAGGGCTTTCATGATACTTCTTTGGTTCCAACTGAGAAATAAATGCTGAGAAAATGCAGAAGTTGGAAAGTTGGTTTCTTGTGAGTACCCCTGATGCAATATCACCCATGATTTGATATAATGGATGATCCTTTGTCTTCAATCAATTGTTGTAAACCTGTGATTGGAGAGGACTCTTGAACTTCTTCATACAAACTACTGAGGTTGATAATATCTGGTTCAGCTGTTTGTAGTGGTTCAGGAGTTTGTGTAGCTGAATCAGTAATTTGAGTTTGTTCATCAGCAGTTGTTGAAGTAGAAGTTTGTGAAAATTCGGATGGTTTAAAAGTTGATTTAATGACTGTATTAGGAGCCCATGATGGAGGATGGTGACTCACATAATTAACATATAAAACAGGCATAAACAGTCCAAAAATAGGTTACAATTAGGCTTACATTAGTTTTATAATGGATGCTTAATTCGTTCCTATTTGATTATCTCAGGAAACTGGAGCTCCTAGACGGAAACAAAGAATTTCCGAGGAAAAACAT
>JAUTDX010002722.1:0-69709 GCA_030844895.1 Ambrosia x helenae | reverse complement strand
GGAAGGTTGGTAGTTCAAGACTCATAAGAGGCAGAAATAAAAAATAAAATAAATGGTGTATATAAAAAAAGTGGTGTAAAAAATTGGGAGGAAATTAGCCGTTCAAAAAAAAAAAAAAAAAGATAAAGATTAGATATGTAACTCAATAAATTAAATCAAGTGGAGTTACATATTGGAAATGACGTAGCTATTGTGTTTTAAAGAAAATAGTTGTGTGACCGGGTATCAATAAGATGACGACACGTTAACCATAAACTGAAAATAACACGACTGTTATAAATATTCTACACGTAAGTCAATATGTTCTTTTCTTCTTAATTAGATATGAGAGTTTAACTCTCCATACCTCCATTTTGGTCACTATGGCCCGCTCAACATTTTTTAGTGTTAAAGCTGATAATAAGAATGAGGCTCTTTATGTAGAAAAAAGAAGAAAATTATTTTGGATCATATGAATCATATTCATTTCTGGGTATATCTAATATCTAATTGTAGATACTAAATGTTAATGTCAACAATATTAAGGCCAAAATTACCTATATAATATATATAATAATCTTTTAGAATTTGGAACGGTCGAGAATTGATGACCCAAAGTCGTTTCCTTTTTTACTTACCCATGAGCCGCTTGCCAATTACATATTTTTGATTAACTGATCGATTTTTTCATGATTTTTTCTTCAATATCCAATAATCGGTTCTTGTTTTCGTCAATATATATTGTTATCTTTTTATCCGTTTAGCCCCTTTTAAGTATTATATTAAGCCAAAGTTAAATAAAGATTCCTATATTAGGTATGTTAAAGTTAAGATATCTAACTTTATCACAAAAATTAAAAATAAAAACAAATTAAAAAATTTCCTAGATACATTGTTAACAGTCTTTTAGTTACCTACCGCTTAATTCCATACTTTATTCATTCATCATATTTTATTAACTAGCTGATTACCCCGGAAGGGTCCCGAGGTTGAAAAATATAACCATTCTAATAATATAATAATAATAGTAATAATTATTACACTTGTAATTAAATAAATAAAAAAAATAACCTTGTTATAATGTGACACCATTGTTATAGTGTTGCCACGATTCTTTCTTCTAGCTTCTCTTGATGAAGTATACCTATCCATCTTTAGAGAGTAAAATTCCAATGATAGCATGACGATTGGGCTGAATTTCAACATCGTAGATAAGAAGCTGGTTTAAAAGAAAAAACATGATTAATGAATTACCTGAACACTTTGTGTTTTTTTCCTGTATGAATGAAACCCCACCAAAAAATAGTCGTTTTTTTTCTCCGTTTTTCATAGCACTATGGTACTCGTTGGAAAGATAATAAAACGCTCGTTAATTTGGTGTAATTTTTTTCTTTAAAAAATCTCGTATATAAAAGATATTAACCGTTTAAAAATTATGGAAGGGAATATGAGAGAGAGAAAAACTTAAATTTGTTTTTAAATTATTTTTTCCTAAATAACTCAATCTCTTTTAGGGGTTTTATCTTTTTCTTTTTTTTTATTAAAAAATCAAAATAATTCAAAATCATTAAAATCTTTCAATTGTGATGCCACGTGATTGTTTCATGGAGAGGTTGAAAGCATCATTGCACGTCACGATCAGCAACGTTCAATTCTTTTATATATGTTAATAGATAATAGATACATAATATTGCAAATTTACATCATTCTTATGCTATGAGACGCATCATCACCTTTTTAATATGGAAAAAAACTGCTATCTCAACATTGCATCAGTTTTTACACCATATCATCACATAATGGTTAAAATGCCTTTCACATGCCACATGAAACTTTGTTCCACATCATTTTAATTTTAATTACAAGTAATGTTTTTTAGTTGAGAGTTTACTTAAAATAAAATAAAATAAAACATTTAAGTATGACTCCAAAAAATAAAATAAACAAACTACAACTTGTGCCGTCAAAAAAAAAAAAAAAGAACGCGAAATTGAATTTATAAATATATTGGTTTCTTTAAAGTAACCGTATAAGAACGTGGTACACCCTATACGAAACCAAAAAAAAAATACTTTCTTTTGAAACCAAGTCGATTTCCAATTACATTAATGTCGGAACATTTGTGTATTTATATTTTAAAAAATATTGTCTTCCACAAGTTATTAACAAATAATCAATTGAGATCTACTAGTAGTGTGCGCCGCGCGATGCAGCGGGGAACATAGCTACTTTTACCAGTATGCATGGTTCAATTCAATTATTAGCTCAACCAAAACAAAGTCAACGGTTAAATAATCTTATTAACTGATCGGTTAATTGATTCTGTTTATTTGATAAGATTGTCGTTTTTTCAGTCCAGTTAAGTTAATTTGTTAATGACCAAAGCTAAACTTTGGCCAAAGTATAAGTGTACTAAAGCATGGGCTTAGTGCCCCATCTTTTTGGGGCCCCATTCTATGATGTTATGTTATATTTGTATCGAATTTGTTTATGTAGTATTGAATCGTAGCTCGTTCCAAAAAGAGGCAACAAGGTTAGGTTAAAAATGAGAGCGGGAAAGTGAGGAATGAAAATCGAATCAAATTGTGTAGTAATGGTGAAAGGTCGTATACTTGAATCGTAAAATCACGATCATCAAAAGTCCAACTATCTTTTGTTGCATTTTTTTACTGTGGTCTCTGTTATGCTAAAAGATCCTAAAATTTAATTAAAATTCGTTTTAGGCCCCTAAAATAGTCGAGTCGGCCCTGGTAAATCATATAATACATCAACTTTTTAAAATTACAAAAAAAAATATTAGCATTACTATACTCAAATTAAAAGTTAACCAATGAAAAAATTATGGCAATTTAAAATCATGGGGGTAGTTTCTTTTAAAACAAGGGAAAACATGTAATTATTATTTTTCGTCTAATCCAGTTCGTTTTCATTCCAGTTATTACTTAAACCTATCATATTATATGAAAAACTACATCAATACTATACTCAAATTAAAAAGAATAAAATGCACGTTTATATGGTGTAATAATATTAAGAAAATTATTTACACACGAAAAAGGTTATGACGTTTAAAAATCATGGGGGTAGTTCGTTAAACTAAAGGGTGCAAAAGTGTAATTACTATTTAAATAAACAAAAGTTGAGCAAAGATGAAAGACACATGTGTAAGTATTTTTTTAAAAGACATGTTTGCCATAAAAAATTAGTTAATATCTGCATTGTGTTTTGTACTCTAAGCAACATACTTGTAAAACTGGAATTTTAAGTGATCATTGGGAAATGTTATAATAAAGTTTAGATGATTCAGTTCGTTTTCGTTTTTTTTCTTAGTTTTCGTTTTCGGTTATTGCTTAACCCTAACATATAATTTTTTAAAAATTAAAAAACTATAACAATACTATACTCAAATTAAAGAGAACAAAGTGCTCTTTTATACGGTGTAATAATATTAAGAAACTATCATCGTCTGAAAAGTTATGAACGTTTAAAAATCGTGGTGGTGGTTAGTTAAAATAAAGGTGCAAAAGTGTAATTACTATTTAAATAAACAAAATTAAGTAAAGTTGATGGGCAAATATGTAAGTATTGTATAAAATTATAATATAGTATAAATAGATAAAGGGGGGAAATTGTAACTAATAAGGGATATATGTGTAACTTATGTTTGAAAAGACATAAATACCCTTAAAAAGTAGTTATTATATGCATTATGTGTTATACTTTAAGCTTTTGTAGTTGTATTACTTAAAAATTAAGAGGTCCCTGTGAAATGCTTTATAAGATAGTATAGATAGTTAATTACAGAGTACACCATGATCTAATGTCTAGTGTTATGTTCTCTTTACAAAGTGATGTATGTTTCAAATCCTAAAATATAACTTTATTGCTCTTTAAATGTAAAAAAAGTTAATTCCGAATAAAAATAATAAAAAAAAACACGTTCATTTAAAGTTACCGTACAATCCCTTAACTGGTGCCATGTCACCTCACGACATGATCCATGGAAAGAGACCCGAATGTTCTTCAAGAAAACACTCTTATCACATGTTAAGATACTCGATTTTAAACCGTTCTAACTAGCAAACCAATAGAACGCGGGTTTCAATACAGAACCTACTTTTTACAAACTTTTTGCAAGCTTTATACAAAGGCAATTAAGCAAGTAAGGCACGTACATGTCTTGGTTGGTGGATTTACAGCTAGGATCCATCACTACACACCGTCATTGAAAACGACACTCTGTATACCCAACTTCACCCATTGCAATTGGAGTAATAATTAGGGGGACGTGGCACTACCAGAATTCTTCACGGGTCGCCACTATCAGTACGGTAACACTGTCGCCGGTTAGTGCTGGTAACAGTGGCGAAATTTGAGCGGAAATTTCGGGGGGTTGGAAGTCACCAGGGGGTCAGAAGTCACCGGTTATGGGGGGTCGAAACCGTATATACCAAAAAATTCTATAGGATACATACAATCGGAACTTCTGAGCGAAATTTTCGGGGGGAGGGCCTATAAAGCTACGCCCTTGGCTAGTAGTGGATCCGTGAAGCAAATTCTTGTTCTAGTTAACTGACCGTAAAGCAAATTATGGTAGTGGTTTTTTTTTTGTGTGTGTGTGTGGGTGTGGGTGTGTGGGGGGGGGGTTGGTTTTTTTATTTGTTGGGTAATTCAGGGTAATGCTGCATACAAAAATGTGTTTAAATAAAGTGAATCAGTAAGTAAGTTGATGTGACAGTGCAAGATTAGTTAATCATCAGCGAATATGAAAAAAATCACGGTAAGCGCCCCTCCCCGTAAATAATATACACAGATACCTCAGCAACATAATCCAAATTCCCACTATATATATTATAACCATCATTGTATCCAACTCACTCAAAACCTTCTGAACTCACAAACCCATATGTATAAACACTTGTTCCTGCAACACCAACTCATAAAGTTAGCTGCTTTACATAAAAAGATTAGGAACACACATAGAAAGTGGGTCTTTTGTATTCTTCTGTAATGGGTTTCTGATCAAGATTTTCATTTCATATCTTTAAACCCTAAAAAAATACATAAAAAAATATCCTTTTTTCTTTCTCTCTCTATAAAACAAGAAAACAAAACCAAGTTTGTTGTTGTCTTCACTTGTTTCTGCTCTGTTTATTTCATTTTTTTCGTTAGGGAATCACACATCTGTTAGATCATCATTGACACATGGTGAAATGCTCTTGCCACAGTTTAAATCTTCTCTGCTATTAAACCACAACTCACCCTTTTCTTTTCTTGATCTTAATCTCAATACCCATCTCAATATTATTCCAGTTTCTGGTTCTTTTGATAGTTAGGCTATGGATATTAAGGTCTTAGAGCTTACTGCAACTGGGTTTAATCTAACTCTTGTGTTACTGTCTGTTATGATTGTGTTTGTTAAGAAAATAGCTGTTTTTGTTAATCAACACAGAGTTAGGAAAGAAGATGATATTATTATTATTGATGAAAAACGGGACAAGGGTGGTTAATAATTCTGTAGGATCTGAGTTTATTTTATTAATCTTGAAATTGGTAAAGTGTATAAAGCATCAGTTTATTGTTGCTTTTATGTTCTTTTTGTTGCAGACTGTTGTGTTGTGTTATGATATTGTTTGTTTGATTACAAAGTCTGCACATGGTTTAAAGAGTTTAGAGCCTTTGTTGTTGCCTGCATCACAGGTTTTAGCATGGTTTGTGTTGAGTTTTTCTGTTCTTGATTGTAAGGCTAAAACATTAGAAAGATTCCCATTAGTGATAAGGGTTTTTGTGGGTTGGATCTTTTATGATTAATTTGTGTACCCTTTATTTATTGGGAAATGGGTTGCTGTGAAGGTTTAAGATTGTTGGAAAGTTGATATGTGTTTTAGGGAATCTTGCGGCAATACCGGCTTTAGGGTTTCTCTGTTTTCTTGGGTGAGGGGTGTGACTGGGATTTATGTTATTAGGGGGTCGGGTCTTCAAGAACCGTTGTTGGTTGAAGAGGAAGATGCAGGGTGTCTGAAAATAACGCCGTATAGTGATGCTGGTTTGTTTAGTTTAGCGACGTTGTCGTGGCTTAACTCTATTCTTTCGACTGGTGCGAAAAGACCTCTTGAGCTTAGAGATATCCCGCTTCTTGCACCGGAAGATCGTTCCAAGTTTAATTATAAGATTTTGAATTCGAACTGGGAACGGTTGAAGTCCGAAAATAAGCCTTCTTTAGGTTGGGCTCTTGCAAGGTCGTTTTGGAAAGAAGCTGCAAAGAACGCGGTTTTTGCAGGGTCGTACACGCTCGTGTCGTATGTGGGCCCGTATATGATTACTGATTTTGTTGATTATTTGGGCGGAATCGAGCATTACCCTCACGAAGGTTACATTCTTGCAGGGGTGTTTTTTGTAGCGAAATTGATAGGAAACTTTAACCACCCGACAATGGTATTTAGGAGTTGATATTTTGGGAATGCATGTGAGATCGGCTCTCACCGCCATGGGTTTACCGAAAAGGTTTAAGACTCTCGAGTTCGGCTAGGCAAAGTCACACGAGTGGCGAAATTGTAAATTACATGGCGGTTGATGTGCAAAGGATAGGTGATTATGCATGGTATCTTCATGACATATGGATGTTACCAATGCAAATCATTCTAGCTTTAGCAATTCTTTATAAAAGCGTCGGGCTTGCGTGTATTGCAACGTTAATCGCCACTATTTTATTCCATAGTCATAACGATCCCGTTAGCAAGAGTTCAAGAACTTTATCAAGATAAATTGATGGCTGCTAAAGACGATAGAATGAGAAAAACTTCCGAGTGTCTTAGGAATATGAGGATTTTAAAATCACAAGCTTGGGAAGATCGGTATAAAGTAAGATTGGAAGAAATGAGAGGTGTCGAGTTTAAATGGCTCAAGAAAGCGTTGTATTCGCAAGCGTTTATCACTTTCTTCTTTTGGAGCTCACCTATCTTCGTGGCTGCGGTTACTTTCGGGACTGCAATCTTGATTGGCGGTCAACTTACAGCGGGAGGGGTACTTTCGGCATTAGCCACTTTCAGGATTCTTCAAGAACCGTTGAGGAATTTTCCTGATTTGGTTTCGATGATGGCTCAGACAAAAGTTTCTCTTGATAGAATCACGGGGTTCTTACAAGAGGAAGAGCTGCAAGAAGATGCAACAATTGTGTTGCCACGCGGGATGTCTGACGTGGCAATTGAACTCAAAGATGGTGAATTTCAGTGGGACCCATGTGCTCCAAGGCCGACATTGTCTAATATACAGATGAAAGTTGAGAGAGGGATGCGTGTGGCGGTTTGTGGCAGCGTTGGGTCCGGGAAATCGAGCTTTCTTTCTTGTATTCTTTGTGAAATTCCAAAAATCTCTGGTGAAGTAAGTCCTAACTTCGTATGTGTAACAAAATTTTTTAATTTTTTAAATAACTATTTATTTAAAAAAATCAGAATTATTGAACGTTCAAGCAGCAGAAGCACACCCGACCCAAGCACTATTTGCCTGTGTTTATTACAACTGACTTTACGATATCAAAATTTTGATATCATTCGATCACTTTGAAAGCGTGCGTCCAGTTAGTTTCTTTTTTGTTGTTGTGAAGGTGTATTCACTTCATTTCTTTTGGTTTCAATTGCGGTTTAGGTTCGAATTTGTGGGTCTGCAGCTTATGTTATCTCAGTCAGCATGGATACAATCAGGAAATATCGAAGAAAATATCTTGTTCGGTAATCCAATGGATAAGGCTAAATACAAAAGAACACTTCAAGCATGTTCTTTGAAAAAAGATTTGGAGCTTTTTTCACATGGAGATCAAACCATTATTGGCGATCGAGGTATAAACTTGAGTGGGGGCCAAAAAACAAGGGTGCAATTAGCAAGGGCTCTTATCAAGACGCTGATATCTATCTACTTGATGATCCGTTTAGTGCTGTGGATGCACACACTGGATCAGAACTCTTTAAGGTTCAGATTTAATTGTTTATACTTAATAGTTTACTAAAAGTTTTTGTTGTTTAAAGATTAATTTAACATAAAATCTGGATGTTATTTTTTTCCAGGAATACATAATGACTGCATTAGCAACTAAAACTGTAGTTTTTGTAACGCACCAGATCGAATTTCTGCCAGCCGCTGACTTGATTCTGGTAAAAAGTTCTTTTATTTATTTATTTATTTTTAAATTCATTTGGTAATTGGTAATGTGATGCGGATCTTGCGAGCATTTTTTGTTTTAATTTAACGGCAATTTAACTCTACCCCTAAAATCTACACCACTGTCCGCTATGGGACTTGAACCTTCGACCTCGTAGGAAGGGGCACATGACCTCATGGGGAGGGGCACATTACTACACACACGGATACCGCTAGGCCAAAGGCCCATTGGTAAATGAAGTTTTGTTGCTTTTAGTATAGGCGGCAACTTTGAGCCATTTACTTATAGCCACATTGATCTAGATTATGTTTTTACATCTTAACGGGTCAAATATAAAAAACAAGGAAAAGGAAATGAGTTGAAAGTCACCTAATGTGTTTTTTAGTTTACAAAACCTGCTAAATAATCTTACTTGGAATAAATGTGATTATTATTGAGATAATATAACATTTGTAATCATATACGATACACTAATTATTTTATACAAAAATTGTTTTTTTTTCCGGAGAAAGGAGTTCTGGGTCAACCCAACTTGAAGCTGACATGTTATCCAATAACAAAAAGTATTTGTTTTTATCCGAATATGTTATCCAGCCCACCTGATCCGCGCATTTTACCAGCTTGGATTTTTAAGATATTTTTAAAATAATTAAATAGTTTTTTTTTTCTAGCTTGAGACCTATGTTGAGGGGAATTTAATGCTCATAAATTTTCATTAACAATATTTGGTGAATAATAATGATCTAGTTTTCTTTTTCTAGCAATGATAAATTTGGTAGAACTAACAAATAAAGACATACCAAAGGGGTAGTGCTCTAGCGGTACCCAGTGACTTTCTCTACGGGAGATCGCCGGTTGGAGTCTCGTTCCTGACAAAATGCCATTCGCGAGCTAGGGTATTACCACAGTGGGCCTACAGGCAGTGAGTTTCCCCTGGAATTGGTGACCGGCCGGGTCACTAGTGCTATCTGCGATTGCGGATGTGGGTGGCCGGCTTTGTTGGATGTTAAAAATTTATGGCACAAGTTAAAAACTGAATTAATCAATCCTGAATATATTATGTAAAGACAACTAGGATATAAAGCAATAATATTGTGATAATACAATCTATGGCTAAGTTAGGCATCATTAAAGAGTACCTACCTCTTGAAAGCATACCATCTTTGTATGTTGTGAGCTTGGTTTAATATAGTGAAAATGCAAAAGGGGCAAAAAGGCGCGCCTCATGACTCATGTATTTCAGGGTCAAAAATCGGGTATTTAGGAAGTTTATATGTTAAAACAAGTTAAACAACCAAAGGGATGAAGAAATTACGAAAGGTTTACGTGAAAATAGGTTGATATGTAAAATAGAATAGAGGCACAATTTTTTGTTGTAAACAAAGTTTATTTGGTTGTACAGAGAGGTGCCTCGGCTTTGGGTTTTAAACGCCTCGGAGCGCTTCATGCCTTTTTAAACCAAGTTTGTTATTGTTAGTATATTTTTATATCCAATAAAGTACTTTTCAGGTTCTACGGGATTATTATTATTGTCATTTCGATATTGTAGGTTCTTAAAGAAGGTCAAATCATTCAAGCCGGTAAATATGAAGAACTTCTGCAAGCAGGAACCGATTTCAACACATTGGTTGCAGCTCACCATGAAGCAATCGAAGCAATGGATATCTATAATCATTCAGATGACGAGTCAGACGACAACAACGATGTTATTAAAAATTGTGAGTCCATTGGAAGCGGTATGAATACAACCACAAATGTCCCGATTGAAAAAGAATCCGTTTCGGGTCAAAAAGCCATAAAAGAAAAAAAGAAAGGAAAACGTTCACGAAAAAAACAACTGGTTCAAGAAGAAGAACGAGAACGTGGTAAAATTAGCATGAAAATTTACCTATCGTATATGGGTGCTGCATATAAGGGTTTATTAGTGCCTCTTATTATAATTGCGCAAACATTATTTCAAGGTCTTCAAATTGCTAGTAATTGGTGGATGGCTTGGGCTAACCCACAAACCGAAGGTGATACTGCTAGGGTTAGTAATGTTGTGCTAATCGCAGTTTATATGGCACTTGCTTTTGGTAGCTCGTGGTTTATATTCGTTAGGGCAGTTTTAGTGGCTACGTTTGGTTTAGCTGCTGCGCAGAAACTTTTTGTGAAAATGCTTCATAATGTTTTTTAGGGCACCAATGTCATTCTTTGACTCTACTCCAGCAGGACGAATACTGAATCGGGTATGTGTCAAATATAAAACTTTACAGTTTAGCTTCATTGCTCAAAAAAGTGTTAATCTTTATTGATATTTCAGGTATCGGTTGATCAAAGTGTTGTTGATCTTGATATTCCTTTTAGACTCGGTGGATTTGCTTCAACAACAATCCAGCTTCTTGGTATAGTTGGGGTAATGACTCAAGTGACGTGGGAAGTGTTGCTTCTTATTATCCCGATGGCAATCACATGCTTGTGGATGCAGGTGATTGTTTTATCTTCCAATACTTTTGTGTAGAGATGGTAATTTTGACCCGTTTGCCCATGAACGGGTTGATTTGGGCGATGGTTTATCTCTTAATAATGTGGACAAATTGTGTTTCCGGTCAACCAGACCAACTCATTTCGACACATACCAAAAGTTATCCATTTGTCCCGGAAACATGTATGTTAGGACCTGTAGTAACGTGTGCTCGTATTTTTAAGTTGATTAGTAGGTTATTTAATCAGCCCGCATTCGCATAAAGTAATGAGCTAATAACAATTAGTATATGCTTTCTGTATGCAGAAATACTACATGGCTTCATCAAGGGAATTGGTGCGCATTGTTAGCATCCAAAAATCTCCAATTATAAATCTTTTTGGGGAATCGATTGCTGGGGCAGCAACAATTCGAGGTTTCGGGCAAGAAAAAAGGTTTATGAAGAGGAATCTTTATCTTCTTGATTGTTTTGCCCGTCCGTTTTTCTGTAGTATTGCAGCTATCGAATGGCTTTGCTTACGCATGGAGTTATTATCAACTTTTGTATTTGCCTTTTGTCTGGTTTTATTAGTGAGTTTTCCACGCAAAGCTATAGATCCTAGTAAGTATTTTCACTTTTTTTTTAATTTTTATCAAGTTGTATAAAATCTAACCAATTTTAATTACATATCAGGTATGGCGGGCCTGGCTGTAACTTACGGTTTACAACTAAATGCTCGTTTATCAAGGTGGATACTTAGCTTTTGCAAGCTTGAAAACAAGATTATTTCCATAGAGAGGATTCACCAATATTGCCATATCCCAAGTGAAGCTCCACCAGTCATTGAAAATAGCCGTCCCCCGCCCTCATGGCCCGAGGAAGGAAAAATTGAAATTATAGATCTCAAGGTACTTCTAACATAATATTGGGAAAAGTGAATGAAAAAAAAAAAATCTTGATGTGATATATGATTGCAAGTTTTTATTTTGTTAATTTCATTTTATTATAATAAAAATATTATTTGGGTCTCGTAAGATTTTTATATGCTAATAAGATTGATTTTTCATATTCAATAGGTTCGTTATAAGGAAAATTTGCCGGTGGTACTCCGTGGTGTGACGTGTGAATTCCCTGGAGGGAAGAAAATTGGTATTGTTGGACGTACGGGAAGCGGTAAATCGACATTAATTCAAGCATTATTTCGACTCATTGAACCTGAAGGTGGCCGAATTATCATAGATAATATTGATATTTCATCAATTGGCCTACATGATCTACGTTCTCGACTCAGTATCATACCCCAAGATCCTACTTTATTTGAAGGGACTATTCGGGGCAACCTTGATCCCCTTGAAGAGCATTCAGATCAAGAAATTTGGGAGGTTAGATATTTGTTTACATGTCGACATGTTTATAAACTCTACGAAATAACAAAAAAAGTTCGGCACCAAATTTAGATTAAATTAATTTCGTGACTGATTTGAAAATAAATGCATTTTTAAATGATTAGGCTCTTGATAAATCTCAACTTGGTGATACGGTTCGTGAGAAGGAGCAAGGGCTTGATGCACCAGGTATGTTTTACATGATAATTTGAACTTAAATGAAAAGGCTTTCAATTTGTTTGACGCTTTTATTTGAACTCGCTTGATTTTTTTTATTTTTTTTTTTAAGATTTTTATACCTAGTTGACCAATTAGAAATAAAACACAACTTGAATCGAGCTGTTCATCAAAGGGTTGTCACCTTTCGTTAGTGCCATTTTTTAGCACAATAAAATAAATAGAGAATGTATTTAAGTTTTATCTTTTGTGGGGTATGCAGTGATGGAAATTTTTGTTATGAGATTCTTGCAGTTTTAGAAAACGGTGACAATTGGAGCGTGGGCCAACGACAACTTGTTTCTCTTGGCAGGGCTTTACTGAAACAGGCCCGAATCTTGGTTCTTGATGAAGCAACGGCTTCAGTTGATTCAGCAACTGATAACTTAATCCAAAAGATTATTCGTCAAGAATTCAAGGATTGTACTGTATGTACCATTGCTCATCGTATCCCTACTGTCATCGATAGTGATCTGGTCCTTGTTCTCAGTGATGGTAAGTCGATTGACTCCCATTTGGTCATAAAGAACTATATGCCCACATCATTCTAGGACGCATAATTTTCATAACATGTGAAGATGGTTGGATTGACCTAGAAGTGGTTTGGGCCAAATCAAGTAATGTTTGTACAGGTTGAAACGGGTCAGGTCGTGTTGGGTTGACTTGGCACCATCTGTCCGATAATTGAGATAAAAAAAGATGATTACAAAACTATATATCAATATATATCAATATTGCTTTTTTTAAGGAACAATTTAGCAGGTTTTGAACACTTTGAATTTATCTTGGGTGGCTTAAAAAATTCTTCTAAGGGGCTGTTTGGTTGATTAAGTTTTGAATCATTAAGTGCTGGATGATTCAGCTATGCACCAAGTCTAAATGATTCAGCTCTTAACCATTCCATTCAGAGCCTTTTTTTATGTTGAAACAAACAGTCTGAATGCCGAACCATTCAGAGCTGAATGGTTCAGAACCTCATTAAGAGGCTACCAAACAGGCCCTAAGTGTTCCTATCTAGAGTCTAAATTAGTATCTACATGCAAACCATCCTGCATTAGGTTTGCTTGTAGATCAAAAAAAACTTTTATCGGATTTATAATTGCAGTGTTTTATGCATATTGTGTAGGGCAAGTTGCAGAATTTGATTCTCCAACTCGACTATTAGAAGACAGGTCATCCATGTTCTATAAATTGGTAATGGAATACTCATCTAGATCAAGTGGCATCCCAGATTTTTGAGACAAATGGCGTGCCCGCCGGATACACCTATTAATCAAGAACCAAAGTGGGATCAGACTGCATGAATTAATTCAACTCGACCCTGCTTTTGTTTCTCGAGTTTTACGTTGACAGGCGTCAAAACAGGTGCCAAAGAGGTTCGTAACACGAAAACGTGCCAAAAAGGTACATGCTAGAGGGCAAAAGCTGTTATAATTGTGTGATTCCACATGTTGTTGAATGTTGACATATGTTGTAACATAAATAATCTGGAACCGAACGAAAGTCGTTATTTTTTGGTAATTATTAGTGAAAAGAAGCAATGGGTAACAATCTTTTTGTCATCAATTGCAATAAATTATGCTCTTTAAAATGATTTTGGTCAAATATCTTCAGACTGGTCCATTTTGAGGAAGAGATTTTAAGCTAGCTTTTGTAGCAGTGATTATCTAACCATTTTTCTAATATTTTTGTTGACTTTTTGACTTGACTTTTAAGAGGTTTTCTCCTGCCCGGAATTTGATTGAAACGATACGCCTTCATGCTTAACGATACTCGACTTTTAGGTCGTCTCGTGTTGATTTTATGTAAATACATAGAGCAGGTTTTGTTACTAACAGTTGGTTTTTTAGATGCTACATAAGGTGGAGATGCAGGTTTATATGGCTTTTATACTTTATTACTTTATGTTATCTTATGTTGGTTTTAGTTGACTTTAAATAGTCAAAGGGTAGGATTGATGGCATGCCATGATTTGTTCTGGGCTATATCCAATTTATATATTTTGATAATTTTGTAGTTTTTAGAGTACATAGTGAATTAGCATTCCTTGCATTAGGGTATTTTTGTGATTTTACTTGTTTATTCTAAAGGTAAATTATCAAGTAAATGATACTTAAAATATTAATTTTGTATGTGTGGGTGTATAATTTCTTTAAATTATTTAAAAATGAAATATGTCCATTTGCTTAAGAAGCAAATCCAAGACACATGGCTCTTTGTTTTGTGACTTTGTCCATTCTATATGCATATAGGCAAAATTTGATTGTTTACATCAATGCCAACTATTGGAACACTAATAGCAATAAAGTAGATATAAAAAGTACACATTACAAAACGAATTTAATTGCAACACCAATGGTGTTAAAGAAGAGTTCAAAACCATCTCAAGCCAATCATTGTGGGTTATTATCAAAGGGTTGGTAATCTTCAAGTTGAGACATCATAAGGCATAGCACTTTCCTTGCCATACTAGGAACTAGGAATGGTCATGTATAAAGATCGTATTAAGGTCATTAGTTATATGATATATTCAGTCGTCGTCTTTCTGTTGATCTATGAAGAAACTACCACGGTTCTTTTTATTGCATTGATGAATATTTGGATGTGTTTGTAATCTGGACTATTTGTTGTATTTTTAGTTGATTTATGAGGAAACTACCCCAATCCTTTTTTCTGGCATTAATAAATATTTAAATGTGTTTGTATTCTCGAACGTTTATCATTGTTTTTGAAAGTTCTGATTTGAAACGTTCCAGTGTTTTCAAGTTTCATGACACGTTATTCACAATCTTCACAAATACATCTTGCCTAGAACTAGATCTTTTATTATCTATGTACTTTCAATTCAAAACACTCTTTAATTCATAGCACTCTTTAATTCGTTTAGTCCCTAACTCCATATGACACTCATTTTTGTCTTTAAAATACCCAAAACACATGAAAAATACGGGCATTGTTTAGGTTTTAGATTTAGGAATCCTACTACACAACACCCAATAAGGATACATTATGCACACCTAATACCAATTTACAAGCAAAACTGTAAGATACAAAAGCTGAAAAACTTAAAAATACAAATCTTAATCAGACTATTTTTTGCCAGATATACAAAATTCCCACCATGCCACACACGTCTGGATACACACACATGTTCAATATAACCAACACGCATATGAACTAGCCATCATTACTTGTGACAAATGTTTAAAAGAGATGGCAACCACGCCTAGTAAGTTAATAAATATAACACAAGTTATAAATCACACTATTACAATTATGACATGTAACCACATATGCCATTATAAACCTATGTCAGCACATGCACCCAACACATTGGCCAGTGTAGTATCGACTACTAAGAAGCTCGTCATAATGACATGTCCCCAGTAGGGGTGCAAATGAGGCGAGCAACTTGTGAGCTACTCGAGATCGGCTCGATAAAAAGCTCGAAATGAGCCGAGCCTTATCGAGCTCAAGCCGAGCTTGAGCCTAAAACAAAGCTCGTTTACTTATCGAGCTCGAGCCTGGCATATGAAGCTCGCCAGGCTCGTCGAGCCTTACTATAATATTAGGTTTATTAATATTTTATACTATTTACCCCACATTTAAAGTTGTTTAATAAACAAGCCGAGCTTTTGACTTATCGAGCTATCGAGCCTAAACGAGTCTATTATATATATTATTTAATTTAATATACTAACTAATAAATACTAAACGAGCCAAGCCCGAGCCGAGCTCGAGTTCGAGCTCTTATAAGTTAATCGAGCTCGAGCCTGGTCAAGATCTGGCTCGGCTCGACTTGTTTACACCCCTAGTCCCCAGTATAAATGCATACACCAGTCCGGTTACAGTTTAGGACAAACATATATATTAATAATTTTATAAAACTCACATGTGCTATTTGGATGTTTACCATAATCTTTTCGAACTTTGTTCCTACTTTATGGTTAGAGTTTATTAATGAGCCGATATCAACTCCGCCGGAGTGACTTAAATTGGAGTTCATTTAAGTTGATTCCACAAATTTTGGTGATAACCCTAATGAACCTCCACATATAACTATAAGTCCAACTGTAGTGAGTTAGCGTTCATAGCAAGTCATGAGATGGGTGCTAAACACTACCCTATGATGGCATTTATAAGAGCGTCATAGGAGCAGGCATGAATGTAGCAATGGACGCTAGTCTTGTATATGAAATTAATTTCCAGCAAATCAAATAATTTCATGTGGACTTGGCGTAAATCCCCCACATGCATAAAGTTCTAATTTCAGAGTGGTTTATTTTAGAAAAATCAGGTTTTGAAGTAGATAATATAAAAAGA
This sequence comes from Ambrosia x helenae, assembly GCA_030844895.1. Taxonomy (NCBI): domain Eukaryota; kingdom Viridiplantae; phylum Streptophyta; class Magnoliopsida; order Asterales; family Asteraceae; genus Ambrosia; species Ambrosia x helenae. Next base: position 53,207 of record JAUTDX010002722.1, on the reverse strand, counting down.
AAGTTAAAAACTTATAGGTGACTATGTGAGTAGTAGCGAAAGGCATTATAGCCTAGCGGCATCTTGGTGACTTAGGGACTATAAGGTCCTGGGTTCAAATCTCACAAGAGGGTTTTTCTCATAGTTATAAGTTTCCTCATGAATTGGTGACTTGATGGTGGAACATGATTGTCTGGTAACACTGGTGATACGATGATACTCTAGTGATCCGTAAGACCATATGGTATGGGGGCGGCATAGGCTAGGCAAGGTTTTGCCGGGCCAAGCTACACCGCCCCCTTGGAGCGGCTTGAGCATGGAGCGGCATATCCGGCTTAATATTGCCGTTGATGCCGGCGAATCAGGAGGGGCCACGTGGACTGAACGTTGGGTAACGGCTATTTAAAAAAAAAAAAAAAAAAGTTTTTTTTTCAAACTATTTAAACCAAACACCCCTACCCTTTTTTACCCCAACTTTTATAAAAACTCTCTCAAATACTCTCACTATATTTAAACCAACTAATATTTTTAATAAAATTCAAACCCTCAAACAACCATGTCGCTATCATCTTCTTCGACGTCTTCGTCTTCTACGGGTTCATCATCTACAAACGAAGCCGTAAATTTTGTTATAAACATCGTGGGGCAAGCGGCGCAGATTATTGCCGAGGAACAAGGAGACGAAGTCGATTCGGCACCTCGAACTAGGAAAGCGGCTATAAATAGAGACCGAGAGGGTAAGTTTTATATTTTTTTATTATTTATGTGTATTATATATATTTTTTTTAAATATAGTGTAGATTTTATTGTGTACATTATATATATTTTTTTGTAAATATAGTGTAGATTTTGTTTGTGTGTTAATATTTTTTGTAAATATGTGTAGGTGCCCATGATAGATTGGTGGCCGATTATTTTGCCGACGAACCCTTATACTCGGCGGAACTATTTAGGCGTAGGTTCCGAATGAGTAGAAGATTGTTCTTGCGTATAGCCGATGATATGGCTAACTTCGAGCCATTTTTTACCTTACGGTACGATGCTAGAAACAAAAGAGGGTTCACCACCCTACAAAAATGCACGGCGGCACTTCGGCAACTAGCGTACGGGACTGCGGCGGATTCCTGGGACGAGTATTTAAAAATGTCGGAAAGAACTTCACGAGAGTGTCTATACAAGTTTAGCAAGTGTGTGGTGAAGCTTTACAGCAAGAAATATTTGCGAAAACCAAACTCCAGTGAGGTCCAGCAATTGTATCAGTTTCACCACCAACAACATGGTTTTCCAGGAATGCTCGGAAGCCATTTGTGTGTATGACGAGAACGCCCCGCCGGAGAATACGGTTCCTGTCAACCCACATCAACAAGATTTAAACGAGTTCTCGTTACAAAACGAGTACACACACCGCAATCTTCAAGCGGACTTGGTTGAATATATTTGGAACAACGGGCAAGACTAGATTATTTGTAATTTTTTTTATGTCGAGTACGTTACTTTAATATTTTTAATTATTTGTAATTTTAGTTATGTTTTTTTTTTAAATTATTTAGAATATTAACTTTTTTATGTAATATTTATTAACTTTTTTATTGTAACATTAATATTTTTTAATTAAAAAAACAAAAAAAAAAAAAGAAAAATGCATTTAAGGATGATGGGCCTCCTCCACACCCCTTGGTCCATCATCTCATGGATGCTCCTACCCCACGCTGACGTGGCAGCTGAGGTGGAGGCAAGGCATGGATGATGGGCCTCCTCCACACCCTATGGTCTAAGTGAATCAAATTGGCAGTTAAAAAAAATTCGGTGACTAGTAATAATAAACATGTAGATTTTTTATAAAACAAACAGGCGCAAGTTAGAATAAACCAACCTTTTAGGTCATTTCATCGAATCACAAATCTCTCTCCTTCTTCGTCTCTCACTAAAACCATTAAGGATGCAGACCATATCAAGGAGATTAGCTCGTGATAACTTCACCTCTCGCTCATCAATTCACTCTCTCAAATCACTCTATCCTCTCTCCGATCGCTGTAATTATTATTTTAATCCTTTTTTTTCCATTTCTAGGGTTTCATTAACTTATTATTTTTATTTATACCAGATTTTTTTTAAATTGATTAAACTTATGCAATGCAGGTTATGGTGATTACGATCGGCGTTATGCCTCTACACTCACCACCAAAGGTATTGGTCATCTGGTCCGTAAGGGTACTGGTGGAAGATCCTCCGTTAGGTATTCGTTTATGTTTGTTGTTTTTTAAGCTCAAAGTGTTTGTTTCCTTAGGTTACTGCTGTGATTTGTAAATCTAGTGAATGAATATAGATTGATTTTGTTTAGTAGCTGCATAAGCCATTTTGTTAAACAATAAGTACTTTTGTTGAATAGTTTTTGATTTGATTGTCTTTGAAGTGAATCGTAAGTCATTTTGTTATAAGTTGTTTTGAAATTATTATGAATGTCGGTTAATGCTTGCCGGTTTGTTTTATTGTTTAACTTAGCTGATCAGTATCTGAATTTATACTTTGTTCTGATATTATCTGTATGATTGTGAAGGAAGCTGGCTGTAAACGAGTCGGGCCAGGGTAGGCTTCTGCTCGTGCTCGAGCTCGAAATTAAACGAGGTAGCTCAACTCGGCTTGAGCTTGGGTTCGAAGTTAAATGAGCTTAAGAACGAGCCAACAAGCTGATCCATGTGCCGAGCCAAGCTTGGCTTGAGCTCGGCACGGTTACATAGTGAGCCGGCTCGGCACAGGTTGTTTTAAATTAAGTTACTTTAGCTACCTTTTTTCGAGCGAGCTGCAAGCCATGAGCTTTTTGAAAATAATAAAGAAGTTGGATGAGTTGAAGTTACTTTTTGAGTTTGTTGTGATCTGTAAATTTGGCAACATAGCTTGATTTGGTTTAGTTGCTGCATGTTGAACAGATGTGAAAGCTAGTAAGTACTATTTTAAGTTTCAAATGTAAAATGGAAGTTTGCTGCCAATGTAATTTGGTGGTTGTAATCTTCGAAATTCTTGCTACAAAGTGTGGTTAGTAGATACTTTTGCTGGATAGTTTTTGATCAATTGTTTTGAAGTTGAACCATAATCTATTTGTTATACACCGTTTTGAAATTGTTTTGAATGTCAGTTTATGTTCACCAGTTCAATTTTATTTTCTTGACTTAGCTGCTCAGCATCTGAAATTATGCTTTGTTTTTTATATTATGTGTATGATTGTGAAGGAAGACACTTAAAAATAGTAAAGTTGGATAAGTTTGTAGTTTAAAAGTGACACATAGAGATGCATGAAATGTGAAAAGTGCTATGTTGAGTTGCAAGAATTATATACCATTATGATTTTGAACTGATAAAGCATATTTTTTTTGGTTTAGAAGTGTAACTTTATTGTAGTTTAGGTCTATTTATGAACTGTTTTTATTCCATATGAGCAATTATGCAATTTGGTTTTTCTTGGTTTGCAGTGGCATAGTTGCTACAGTATTCGGAGCTACTGGTTTCCTTGGGCGTTACTTGGTGCAACAGCTTGGTTAGTAGATTGCTTAACTTCAGTTTACTTCTTTAAAAACTTATAGCAACGTCTGTGCTCATTTATTCTTGTATAAAAAAATGTTTGAAGAAGTTAGTTTTGCAGACATGCTCTTAACATATCACAAAACTGAATTAACTTTTTATCTTCAGGTGAAGTTACTCTGTGTTTGTGATGCCTACTGATATTAATTCTTTGTTTATTTGCAGCTAAAACGGGTTCACAAGTGCTGGTACCATTTAGAGGTTCTGAAGATTCGCCTCGTCATCTCAAACTGATGGGCGATTTGGGGCAGGTAACGTAAAAGATTAATTCTTTAAAGTTTGTTTATGTTTGATGCTAGAAATAATTACACTCTCTTTCAACTCTCACAGATTGTTCCCATGAAATATAATCCAAGAGATGAAAACTCAATCAAGGCAGTCATGGCCAAGGCAAATGTTGTGATCAATCTCATAGGTAAATGTTTGATATCTTCTTTTTATTCGGTTTCCTTACACAGTTGTTGGTAATGCTGACGTTGTAACCATGTTTTTACAGGAAGGGAATATGAAACCAGAAATTACAGTTTTGAGGAAGTGAACCATCATATGGCTGAACAACTTGCAAAGGCAAGTCTATGCATTTATATTAGTCAGTGTTATTTTGACCTTATTCTTGTGTTTTACTTATTTTGTTTATTTTCTTATCCATGACAACTTTTTCGGGTATATTTGTCATCTAACTTAGTATGTATTTCATATGCAGATCTCCAAAGAACATGGTGGAATCATGAGATTTATACAAGTTTCTTGCTTAGGTGCTTCTAAATCATCTCCTTCTAGAATGCTCCAAGCTAAGGCGGCTGCAGAAGAATCCATCTTACGTGAATTGCCTGAGGTGAGTCACATTTAATTTGTGTATAATGTTTAAAACGAATTTATACATACTACAGTAGCAAAAATAAATGAAATTTCAGTGCAAGCTTAAATTTAATGATTTGTTTGTCTTCAGGCCACAATACTGAGACCTGCAGTAATGATTGGTACAGAAGACCGGATCTTGAATCCATGGGCTCAGTTTGCTAAAAAATATAATTTTCTTCCAATGATTGGTGGTGGTTCTACCAAGTATGACTTAATTTGCTTCCTATTAACTTCTAAATATATTCTAACACATTAGAGGTACCAACTTAATAAGTTCTTATATATATATGTACACATATTTGTTGTTTACAGGATTCAACCTGTGTATGTTGCTGATGTTGCTTCTGCAGTTGTTGCGGCCTTGAAAGATGATGGTAGCAGCATGGGAAAAGTATATGAACTTGGCGGGCCTGATGTTTATACACTGCATCAATTGGTCATCTAAACTCTACTGTTTCCATGTTTTCTGCCACAACATTCTTTTTTACTTCTTGTTCAAAGTAATTTTATAACCGAAGTTCTTGTATCTATGTCTCGCAGGCTGAACTTATGTATGAAATGATTCGAGAATGGCCTCATTATGTTAACGTTCCTTTCCCTATTGCTAAGGTATTTGAATAATAGGCACCACGTTATGTTAAAAGTCTCTACATTATTAACTATGAATCACCACCCTTTTTTTGTTATTAAAATGCTATTCTAAAACTAAGTGAACCATCATGATAAAACTCCCTGATGCAAGTGTAAGGAACCAAACCCGAAACATGGTCAATTTCACATGTATCACTGGAATATCATACATACCCCTTCAACATACTTAAAATTTCACATTTATCCATTTTATTATATACAGTTTATAATATGGTCATCTTTTTTCTTGCACTCAAGAGTCTCATATCCTAATGCATGTTTTAAGGGAAGGGTATAAGTGTCATAAATTTAAAAAATGGGCATGTTCTGATATTATACTAGGTTTTGAGGGGTATAAGTGTAATTATCTAATGTTTCCGAAATGAGCAAACAATTTCAGGTTATACACTTTTGGGCGACTTATGACCATTTTCCTTTTTAGCCTAGTTTTTTTTAATCTTGTTGGAGATAAAGTATAATCGAAGTTGTTGATCTCGTTTCGTTTGGATGTAAATTTATCTCAGGCAATCTCAACACCTCGAGACCTATTTCTGAATAAAGTTCCCTTCCCGTTACCCTCACCAAGTATCTTCAATTTGGATATGATTAATGCTCTTTCTTCAGATAATCTTGTCTCAGAAGATGGTTAGTGTTTCACACCTTACTCTAGGCAGGTTTCCATTTCAGGAAACAAACATTTTTATTTACTTATAGAATTCATGCAATTTCAGTTCTTTTGATAATTTGATCTAAGGTAATATTGTAAGTTAACTAGTTTCTTAAATCTTAACTCCACATCAACACCATTTTACTGTAAAGTCAACATGATCAAAGTTACTAACACCCCAGCTGCTACGCCATCATTTTTTATAACGTAACACTTTAAATAACCTTAGATCAAGTTTTAAAAAAGTTCAATGGTTGAAACAAATATCATTACATTAGAACATTAATTGTGCTTCACAGCCTCCTGATTTTCATATATTATGGTTGTGTTTGTAGCTCTAACATTCAATGATCTCGAGCTTGTGCCACATAAGGTGAAGGGATATCCTATTGAGTACCTTATCCAGTATCGCAAGGGTGGACCCAATTACGGGTCTACAGTCAGTGAAAGAGTGACTTCAGAGTATCCTTGAGTTTTTATATGGCTGGATATTCAAATTTGTAAAACTTGGTGTATGATCCAACTGGTACCTTTGAGGTATGCCCTACACTTCTAGTTCCTTCCATCCATATATTTCATGCATTTCATACTTCCTTGATCCCATTAAAGCAACGATATTTGATCCCTCACATGGTTTAGGAAAATCATGTTATGAATGTCCTAAATATCCACCTAATGGGTCAAGGAGTTCACTCAGATGTTAATGATGAGTAGAGGTTGCAACATGGGGTTGGGCTATAGTGGATAATGGGTCAAAACCGGTAATTCTTAATATGGGTCATGCCAAGTTGACCCGGCGACATTTTTTTTCCCTTAGTTTAGTAAATAAACATCACAATAAATATATAATTGGGAAAACTATGATATTAAAATATCAATTTTTCAAGTAAAACGAGTAAGGAGGCCTACTGAATTAACTCATTTGACTTGTTTATTCTCAACCACGTTTCTTAGATTCACTTTTTTGCCGTGTTGGAGATAACACATAACCTAAACCAGCCTGTTCTATGTAAATTTGGATATAGCCCTATAGGTGTCATCTCGAATAACACGTATAGGTGACCGTGTCATATTTGATCCAGTTACTTACGAATGGGCCGACATAAGTTATGATGTTATCTCTAACAGAGTAACGGTTTAAATGGGTAAACTCTAAAAGATTAGCTTAACGGGAATAGATTTGTCAAAGTGTATTTTTAGTGCATACAAGGTATCAATCAGCCTTGCGAATATATAGGAAATAACTGGGATGGAGTAAGTATACATTAAAATCGTTTTTTTGTTACAAGTAATCATTTGGCATCATAAATCATGTTTCCAGGTGCATTTGTTTTTCCCCAAGACAAACTGAGGAATAAAAGGATTTCATGTCTTCTTTTCTTGGATGGTTTTTTGTATAATACTCCCCTGAATCTGCTTTTGTTAACATTTAGAAAGAAGCATGTTCTTGGAGGACTAACTTTGCTTCATCAGTATTTGTTCCTTGAATTACTTCTACTTTGGAAGTGTTAAATATACTCCAGATAATAAAACTGATCAATTATTTTCGTTATATCAGTAGTGTTTGGGGATGCTGTTAACATAAAATCGATTTTATTTGTGGTGGCACAATGATTAGTTTTTAGAGTTGCTTTGGTTTTTTTTTTTTAACGGAGAAGAAAACTTATATTCCACCAACAAACTAGCAAGAAGCTAGAGGTACACCAAAAAACGAAAATCACGAAAAATACATTACCAAGCCTAAACACCTAAGCAAACCGCCATAGACCCCCAAAACTATGCTAACCGATCAATTATCTCGGATGGAAGCATAATCTTAAACCTTGACACTTTAACACCTTTTCTCACCCGACGGCTTCTCCCTTGGATCTTGCCATTCTCTTTTTCAACCACATCAATTGTCTCATCCGAAGAAACACCAGGGTTGGACATGTTGTAAATTTCACTGGCCAAGCCAAGTGACAAATCCAAAGGATCAATTTTAGGTTGAGCCTTCTTCCGAGACTTAGTTTTTAGAGTTGCTTTGGTAAAGGAAAAAATACCAATGGTTTTGTGTCGACTCAAATTAGCATTGCGTTGAAAATGTTATTCTTATAAAGAGATATTGGATTTTATTAATCCGAACTTTGACAAATTGGTCAATATTAATCTCAACTTAAAAAATTGTTTGTGCCGGTCCCAACTTGTAAAATATTTTCTTCACTGGTCCTTTACTAATGGTGATCTTAGTTAGTTGACCTGCAACAAAATGAAGCTCATTCTGTTGAAAAACAGACGATCAAGACCACCATTTGTAAAGGACCAGTGAAGAAAAATATTTTACAAGTTGGGACCGGCACCAACAATTTTTAAAGTTGGGATTAATATTGGCCAATTTGTCAAAGTTAGGATTAATAAAATCCAATATCTCTCTTATAAAACATGTCAAGATGAGACTGCCCATGCATTGCCACTATCCATTACCACCTATTTGTGTCATTGATGCCTGCCACTGGCACTTTTTTATTGCTGACCTGACACCATCACAACCGCGGCTGCCATCTCCTGCATGTTTTACTAAACGCCTCAAGAGTTGGATTTCCAATTCCATTCATTCAATTAATGCGAACCAAACGCACCCTTCAAACCAAAAATATAGAAGAGGGTTGTGGGGGTGGGGGGGGGGTGAATTTATTTTGATTTGATTTTTCTGAAACCTTACTTAAAACCGAGCATCCTAAATGTTGTACTAAGCTTAGTATTTTTATTCTATACAATCTGAATCTATATCTATATATATAATAAAAGAAAGCAATTTTAATGACATGGCACTCAAGAAGACATTCACCCCCTTGAGTATGCCATGTGTCATGAGGTGTTTAAAAAAACAATTAAAAATCCAATTTTGAGATTAGAAAACCCTAACCCTAAACTATAAATTGGATCTCTCTTGGACTAAATCAATTACAACGGTGCCAATTTCGATAGAACCCATATTGATTTAAGCCCATATTTGATTTTTTTTCCTTTTAATCCTAATCTCAATCAGGAAGCAAGAATATAAAACCTCAACCACAACATTTATTTGTGGTGGCAGCCGTTAATATTATTCGATCCAGTCATAAGTTTAAATAAACTAATTTTGGTTTTGATTTTTTTTAATGATTTAGGTTTTTAGTGCTTCTTCATGTTGAACTGCTAGGTGTTAGCATTTGATTTATAGATTGTTTTAGGTTAGGTATTGAATATTGATATTGGAGTTAATGCATTTTTTTAGCCTTTATGATAAGTGTTAATATTAGAGTTATACATTGTTTTAAATTAGGTATTGAATATTGATATTAGAGTTATGCATTATTCAATCCTTTATGATAGGTGTTAATACTGAAGTTATACATTGTTTTAGGTTAGGTATTAATATGTTATAGTTGTACATTTTTTAGCCTTTAGGATATGTGTTAATATTAGAGTTACATTGTAGTTATTCATTGTTTTAGGTTAGGTGTTACATTGCAGTTGTACATTGTTTTAGGTTAGGTATTAATATTAGAGTTATAAATTGTTTTAGGTTAGATGTTAACATTAGAATTATACATTGTTTAAGGTTAGGCGTTAACATTGGAGTTATACATTGTTAATTGTTTTAGGTTAGGTGTTACCCGAAACTTTCCTGCATGTATCTGTAAAATGCATCAGCCTATTTCATATGTAAAATTCATGTGTTATATTAGATTTCTCAACCCCGGGACACTCCCGGGGTATAATCTAGTTGTTTATATAATTCTAGAACTTGTCGAAATAATAAAATATCATCAAATAGGAATGTGAGTTAGCGCACTTAATGGAGGTTTGTCTCTTAAATAGGGAGATCTCAAGTGTTTTTATTTATTTTTAAAATTTTTTGACCAGCCTAGCAAGATGCTATACCATAATAACATAATCCCCAAAGAAAATTACATTGCTACAGCTAACATCTAAAAACATCACCTGCCTACCCATTATCAAACCCAACAAAATTACACCACCTATCCATCTGCAAGCCCTAGTTTTTCGACCTTTTAAGCATCCACAAATATGAAGTCCCTTTTGACATCTTCAACGAATTTAAGTGGTACCGTGTTGATATTTTTAAAGACTTTTTCATTTCTTGTCAACCAAAGCCTCCAGATTGTTAATCAAAATACGGCATATATCGCCTCCTTTTAGCTCTAAAGTTAATACCTATGCAAAAGTTTAGTTTTAGACTAATTTAGGTGTAAAACGTAGGTAACATTTGACATAAAAAAAACAACAATTTATTGTGGTAAGATGGCATCAGCATAAGTATATCTTTAAGACCCCCTGTACTGGGGCTTTACTGATAGCGCCCCCCATGAGCTGGACAACAATGGCGCCCCCCACACCATTACAGGGGGGCTCCATTGTTCAAAAATCTCTTCTCGCGTTATCATCATCACGCCGGAAGAAAAAAGCCCCACCCAATCAGAGCATGCCACCTCATCCCCTCTCTCTTTTTATTATTTTTTTATTATTTTTTTATTTTAAAAGATATAATAAAATATTAAAAGGGGCTTTATATATAAAGCCCCACCACTACACCCCTTTTTCAGTTTCTCTCTCCATGCTGACTCAGCAGCCACGTGGACCAATCAGGATGAGGGGCTTTATACATGGAGCCCCATAAAGCCCCCCACTACACATGGTCTAATGCTAGGTGCCGGCACTTCACAAGCCCCACTGCATTTGGAACTGCATAATTTATTCTTTTTGTCTCTTAAGTGGAAAACGAAAATGTTACTATCTGTTTAAATTTCAATATTTTTTCTATGCCAAATTTAAAATATACATTCTTCATTGGTTTTCAACGCCTCTTGTAAAAGTTAACAACTTGACATTGATGAGTAAATAAAAATAACAATAAAACTTGTTTTTTATAAAAATAACAAGTGATGCAGTAGAGAGAAGCACTTTGGGAGTTTGATTTATGATAGTGGGGAGAAGACAGAATGGGTTGGATAGAGAGAAGATGGTTGTTTAGTAGTGAAGGATTTAAGATTTTTCTATGAGGGTCGGAAATTTTCGAGGGTTTGTTAATTATCTAAAATATTAAAAATATTCTGATCCGGGTCGGGTTGGGTCGGTCACATACTAAAAATAAAATCAGATTAAAACTCAAATACTTAATAAACATACATCAATCATCATTAGAAATGCATAGTATATCATTTAAGCTCAACTCTATTCGAGTTTTTAACAAGCTGAGTTTTTAACAAGCTTATCTCAACTAGCTAATGAGCGGCTCGGCTCGTTTAAGGCAGGCAACTCCGACAGCTAACGATTCTTGTAAACTTGGCTTATAGGCTTGGGGCGCCAACGTGGTTATGGTTTTTGATCAACGATCGTTCCTTATTCTTCAAACTCCAGTCATTGCTCAAGGTTGATCAACGATAGTTCCTTGTTTAAAACTGGTATTTGGTTTAATGGTTGTTTGGCTCATGAAGTAAATACTAATCGGTTTATTTTTTTTAAACGGCTATTGGATTTATAAGTATTAATGGGACCATGGGTGTTGGTACAATTAAATAATCAGTTTATCTCTTTGAAATGTGTTAAGTAGATTATAAAAGGTTTATAGAGGTAGGTTCAAAAAGAAAGTTTGTTTTGTTTAATAAAGATTTTAATACTTAATATCGCTCAAACAAACTTTTATTAAACTCATTCTAGCAGCGTTGGAACCAGCTCGTCAAGCTTTACTATCTTAGCTTTGGTTTAACTTTTAGGTTTTTAGCATTTAGGGTTTTGTTTTTAAGTTTAAGCTTCAAGGCTTAACTTTAAGGTTTGGCTTTAGATTTTAGACAGTTTAGTGCGTAGGGTTTGATGAGTCGGTTCCAATAATCGTTGCAGCGAGTTCAATAAGAGTTTGTTTGAGCCGGATATTGAGTTTTTTCAAAATACTTATTAGTCTTATTAAGCAAACCAAACTTCTTAGTAGAACTTCCTTTATGTTTATATGTGTAAAATTTTAAAATATTGAATTAATTTTCTTAGAGATAAGTGTCAAATTTTTCTTAGAAGTTGGTCGGTTTACATTGTATATATAATTAAAAAAATCCATGGAGTTTGGTAATCCCATCTCCAATGAATAGGCCCGCCCACGTTGGACAAGCTGAATAATATATTTTAAGATTATAACCATGGCAGTATTCAAGTCAAGCTGAGCGGAGCCAAGTTGGGCTCAAACTTAAACAAGCTAGCCTAGATTGTCTTGTTTGTGTTAAAAGACTACTAGACATATCTAAATGTTTCATAGAGTATTTCTAATCTAATTGATATCATGATTGATAATAATGTCGTATTCGTGAAAATTGATACATGGGTTGATAACCCCACTTACATTCAAGAAATGAAGTTGATACATGGGTTGATAACCCCACTTACATTAAAGAAATGAAGTTGATAGATGGTTTAGTTTTATAAATGATCTAGTGCATCAATATTCAATAGTTGAATAGGACGATAAAATCTTCAATATTTGATTTGTCATATTTTTATTTTACTCCGTGATCATTTATTTGTTAAGAATACTTATGTGCCGATAATGATTCACCATTTTATTTTGTGTGTATATTTACGTGATAGTAAGTGCCTGTTTGGTAGCCTCTTAATGAGGCATTAAACCATTCAGCTCTAAATTGTTCAACATTCAAACTGTTTGTTTTAACCTAAAAAAGCTCTGAATGAAATGGTTAAGAGATGAACCATTCAGACTTGGTGCATAGCTGAACTATTCAACACTTACTCATTCCGAGCATCTTAACCATTCAGACCTCTCAATAATTCAGCACTTAATTAACCAAACAACCCATAAATAGTAAATAGTAATGTCTCACTTCCTTTGTCTTTTGTACAATAGTTTAGTAAATAGTAGTAGCAACAATGGCTATGATTAAATACATAGTTTCCAAAAAACAAGAAGTTGTAGAAATGGTATCAAACGGACTTTAATTGGACTTATTCTTGCGGTATTGAAACCGTTTCATTAAACTCCACACTCTTGGGTAGCGTTTGGTACGATGGAATGAAAGGGGGAATGGAATGGACCATTACGAGGTAATGAACAATAGTGTGTTTGGTTGGTTAAAGGAATGGAATCACTCATTCCACAAGGCATTTCATTCCCTTAAAACCATTCCATCCACCCCCATGTTTTTTTCATTCCATCCCTCATTCACCCTTTACTAACAACACCATAACCGCCAACCACCACCACCACCCACCACCATCGTCACCACCCACCACCGCCGTCACCACCCACCACCGTCGCCCACCACCGTCGTCACCACCCACCACCGCCGTTGCCGCCACCCACTACCTTCACCCACCCACCACGTCGCCACCCATCACCGTCACCCATCCACCGCCGCCATCCAACGCCAACCACCACTGTCGCCCACCACCTACCACCCTCGCCCACCCTCGCCGTCACCACCCATCACTGTTGTCACGGCCACCAACCACCACCACCCACTACCTTCACCCGCTCACCACCGCTGCCACCCACCACTTCATCCACCCACCATCACCGCCATCCACCTCCACCCATCGCCATCTTCGCGCCACCCACCACCGCCGTCCCCACCCACCACCACGCTACCGCCACACACCCACCACCACCACCACCACCACCACCGCCGTCGCCACCCACCTACCACCGTCGTCGCCATCCATCTCCACCCATCGCCATCTTCGCCACTCACCATCGTCACCCACCCACCATCACGGCCATCCACCTCCACCTTCTACCTTCACCACCACTGCCGCCGCCACCCACCACCACCGCTACCGTCACATATCACCACCCACCATCACCATCACCATCACCGCCACTGACCACCACTCACCACCGATTTTATTCTTTCGTCTTTTCCTACCTATCCAAAAACATAAAGTAATATTTTGTTTCATTCCCATATGGCAACCAAACAAGACATGGAATGGTAATGATCCATTCCATTACCTTGTCCATTCCATTACCTCGTCCATTCCATTCCCTCATCCATTCCATTACGCCATACCAAACAGACCCTTGGATTTTAGCTTGTAGATTTTAGAATTTTTGTTGGATTATTCTGTCTTTTTTTCTCGTCATTGTGTCTTATTTTGCGATTCATTGTGTCTTTTTCCTCGTATTATGTTATATTTTTCATTATTGTGTTATATTTTGTGATCCATTCTGTTTTTTGTATCTTTATCATCATTTTCATTTATTTTAGCCTTTGTAAGATAAGTTAACCCGTAGCTAACAATACTATTTTTCATCCCATACCGTAAAGATATCAAAACAAACATTAGGTTTGGTAAGATACATATGGGCCAAACAATACTCATTATCCTTTATCCTTTATTTTCTTTAAAACTATACCCATTTGCAATCTCACAAACCAAACGCAACCGACGAAAACATAGGGACCGAGCAATAGTTTTGATGATGATATCTACACATAACTCTATCAACCAAACAAGTTAAAACAAGTATACATTTCTTTTGTTATTCTTCTTTTTATTCTAAAGCTACACTGATTTTCAACCTCACAAACCAAACACAACCAATAAAACAAGTTAAAAATAATCGTACATTTCTTTTTCCTTATTTTGTAAAAAGTATAATTGACTTAAGCTTTATATGCAATTTGTCTTTCAAGCATAAGCATGGATTGTTTCAAGTCATGAAGTCATCAAAGACACATCATATAATTTCCGATGGACGATGCTATCACCGACTTATTATTGATCGAAACCCCTTTCACCGAATTATTACTGATCGAAACCACTTACATTGACATAGATTATCAAGTGATATGTCCTTGTTGAAAGGCTTTTGTTTAATAGCATAAGGTGTATGTGATTTATATATTGACTTCCAAGAATAGGCATGGATTGTTTCAACTCATCATCAAAGATTCATTGCATCTATTTATAATCAAAACCTAGGTTAAATAAAAATAAAAAATAATCTAATTCATTGGTATTCGAAATTGATAAATAAATAGATGACCAAATATTGAAATGGTGTTTGTGGTTGAACGCACACATAATGGTCGGGTCTACATTGTAATGAGATACATGTGCAAGTGCCTTTACTTTGACATCAACAAGTAATAGTTGCATAATTTTCTAATCGTAATTGAAACATTATTAAATAATACTAAGAACGTATTTGGTTAATCTTTAATAGCATTGTCCAAATATAAAATATAAAATATAAAATACAAAATATAAAAGTAGGTTGAGTATGAGTTAGTTTGGTTTGTATATGGTCTAAAACCAAATCTAAGAATATTCCCATCAAGCTCATAAATCTAATCATATCATAAAACAATCTCATATTTACGTTATAATGCATACCCTAATGCACTATAAATGTGTGGTGGGGGTATCGACAGAAACAATAAGTCAATCATCCACCACAGCATAATATCTTGAATCAGTTCATACACCCCACAACATAAATCATAATGGACAGTTGCTAATCCAAGCACACATAACAGGAGACATTATGGGTTGATCACATCATCACGAATAGTGTCACGGTATCGTGTCTCAATGGTGTCACATTGTCATGCCAAAATGTTAGGGGCTGTTTGGTAAGGCTCTTAATGAGCATCTAACTCATTTAGCTTATTCAGCGTGTTTGTTTCAACATCTGAATGGAATGATAGGCTGAACCACTAAAATTTGGGATGTTGCTAAACTATTAAGCACTGAATGAATCCATTTTTACTTTCCCTGCCAATGTGGGACAAAAAAACTAACCATTTAGACACCCAACAAAACAACACTTAATGATTCAGCACTTAACCATTCAGATCCTCTTAACCATTCAGACTTTTTAATGATACAGCACTTAATCAACCGAACAGCCCCTTAGTGATAATGTGATATGGTACCCCATATAGGTATTATGTCGGGGTAGTACTAAATTATATCTAAATTATGAGTGTCCGAACAAATAAGTATAGTAATCGTAACATAATAAATTTTTTTTGAACGGTCAACAAACATTTTTGCCCGACTATCCAGGGGAGTCCCCACACTATGGACAGACCCCCACGACCAACCCAATGAAGGGCCCATACGTACCTTGGACGGCTGGCGTAGTCAGGCCCGCCCATGCAGTTCCCGAAACCAGGGAAAACCCAACCCCTCACCCGCCCGTAAGCACGAAGGTGAAGGATTGGTAAAACCTGGGCGAGATCAGGACTCGAACTCGTGACCATAGGCCATGAGTCATCCATCATTTCTCATTATGTCCCTCGTGAGAATCGAACCCGAGACCCCCAAGAGGGATAATAATCCCAAAAGGTATATATACTTTTTGGTCATCATTACAAACTAACTGGCATTGACCAACAATGGAACTAGTTATATATTAAACAATAATAACATGCCTTCCATTTTAAACAGTAATCTTGCCATTGTTTTTATTTTAAAAAAATTTCAAGGTCATTTTCGTCTTTCTGTTTTGAGGGGTTTTAAAGCAGACCACTGGCCCTCTGCTATCTCACTCACCTAACCCTCATCCCAATCCCACCGCTTCCTATCTCCATCCTCCACCCATCGCACCACCTCTTGCTTATTTTCGTCACCGTATCGTGCCATCACTGAGGTCAAGAGAAGAGATAGAATGCGACATCACTGACAACCGATGAGAGAGATGGGGCGGTGACCTCCGGCGATGTCCCGACAAAGATTCCGATCAACGAACATCAAGATGCATGTCCCTTTTTCGAGTAGATCGACAAACCCCCAGGTCAGATTTCGTGATTTGTTGTTAATATATCAGCTGTTTCATCTCCTTGAGTAAACGACGCTATAATCTTGAATCAGGTTGCTCCGGCTCCGGTCGCAGATTCCCTAGCGTCTTATGATTGACGTTAATCATACTCCAGTAGGGTTCCTCTCTGATGTTGAAAATTTCAATAATGATGCTTGCATTTTGTCGATTTTTATATATGTTTGTGTTCTTTGATCTAAATGTAAAATTAGATAATGGTGCAGCATCTCACCTACCGGAAACGCCACAGGGTCGTCTAAACCCATGGTACCCATTATTCCTTGTAAACGAATAAATTCTGCATTTAAGTTCGATTGCTGAAATTGTTAATGTTGCAGGTGGAAAGTTGTTTACCAGACCACAAAAAGAGAGCAATCTGACCTAAGTGCTCTGTTATTTGCAAGCGAATTTAAGGGGTAATGTGATTAATTACAGTATTACACATTATTTTCTACCTTACGTTTTGTGTTTGGTTGTGTTTAAATGGGTCTCATTTGAGTTTTGTATTGTTTCTTCTACCTTTAAACGTGTATCATTTAAGTATCTTTTCATTTCATTGTACATTATAGTCTTTGTGTATCAGAGTAATAGAGTTGGGACTGCCCTAATCTCGATATGTATACAACGATCTAAGACGAACCAATCTGATAATTTTGCATTGTTGTTGGCCATTGCCCCACTGTGGTCCATACACGATTTATGTTGGCTTTAATTTAGAGCTTTGATTAAGATTTAAAGGCGCTCAGTAAAGGTTGACATCCGCTTGAAAGCTAAGATTGATTGGAACAAAGAGGAATGCCGATTGTCGAATAGGAATAAACAGGCTTCATCACACTTAGAATCATAAAAACTAACGAAGCATCCAAATATTTTTCTCTGACGTGTCATACGGCTGATCCACCCCGTCCATTGACTTGAGGACGAATGGAACCGTCAACCCTATCAAGGCCGATGTGGTATGAAAATCGGGAGGGTCTTGGTGGGTTGGGAATCGAGGTTGAAATCTGGTTTGGTTAACCCTAAACACTTGTCCGAATTTATTAACGTATTTTAGGAATATATGGCTCCATATATGGTCGTCGAGAATGCTTTGGAAGGATAACAATCAAAGCTATGACATTTTAGCTTCCGGCAGTAGTCTAAATTTATTTATTTTTTTCTTGACAATAGATCACATTCATGTCTATAAAATGCCGAGAACCAACATATGCCTGCAGAGATTGTTGTGTGAACTTAGTATGGTACAAACTACAATGAGAAGGCGCACACCCGCCTGTTTATTCACATTGTATTTTATTTCTGCACACATTTTTCAAGTTGGGTGATTGAAAATTTGGTTCAATTTTTTCCTTAGGTTTAGTTATGGACTCTAATATTTTTTTGTGATGTGGTTTGTGTTTTTTTGTCTTTTGGTTTTGTAGAGGTTTAGGTTGTTGGTTGATGTTAACTTGATGTAGGGGCTGGTGGTGTGGTATGCGACGAGATGGATGGTTAAAGATAGATGAGGAGGTGTGCTGATAACGGCCGCCGCCTTTGCCATCCTTCCATTTGGTTGATGGTGGATGGTGGCGATGTTACAGCGTGTGTCAATTAAATTCTCATGTAGTACATGGATTTGGAGAGAGAATGGTATTGATGGTGGCCGCGGTTGAGTGTGCAGTTGATGCTATAGATTGGGTGATAGTGTAACATGGTGATGGTGGTGTGGACTACTTTAACTGGCTATGATGAGTTAAAAATATTTCCCGATTGTTTGGTGGGTATAGTGTAAGATCGTGGTGGTGTGGAAATTTGTTAAACTTTTATAATTTGTGGTTGCTTCATCACAATAGAATTAACTTTTATAACTTTTGTTGTAGATGAAAAAAAGTTCCGCTTTAGTCGGAAAAGAGTCGGCCTCACCACTTAGACCTTGCAATCGCATGAGTAAGTTCATTTGAAATTGCAACAGGAGAGTGGAATTATGTTTTTGATTATGCTACAAAGTTTTTAGGATTTTTGCTTCATAAATATATTTAAATTCGGTTTCATTTGAATATTGTGTAGGTTGGTGTGTGCTGGTATTGTGTGGTGGGGTTTCTGGTGTTGGAGTGCTTGTGTTGTTGGTTGTCGTCGCCTCCATGGCTTATGAGTTATGGGCCTGTTTAAACCATGAGGTATTTTTGCTTTTGTTTGTTGCATTTTAACAAATTCTGTAGTCTGGAGAATGTGTGAACTATGATGCGATGCTGAGTTCAATAGTCTTTGATGTTTGTTTTAGACTCTACTGCTTCCTACCTTGGTGAATATCCTATGGCTATGAGTTAATGATATATTGATTGATATGAATACATCTAACAATACACAGTTACTAACCTCTTATCACAGTTCTACTATTTGTTAATATGATAGCTTCCACAACTTCCTACTCCTTTTTTTAATTTTTTTTTTGCGTTAATTTGGTTGTTAATCCTTTTTTACTTTTTTTTTTTGGGGGGGGGGGGGGGGGTTAATTTGATTGCTAATTTAGATGACGCAAAGCAAGTGACCATTTGACTAAATTTTGAGTTGTTTTGTAGCATTATTACGGATATCAAGTCTGGGTTCGATAGTTATTGGCAAAGTTAAAATAAGGGTACGTTAGGTAACATGTTTCTGGTTGGATTGGTTTTAGCACAATGCACTTTGCGCCCAACATGATCAGAAGACTTCTGTTACATCAGAGGTGTTTTTTTAGTACGATAATAGGAGGTTTTATGCATGTTAAAGATAGTCACTGGATGACTTCTGTCAACCTAATGTTTTTTGAACCACAAGACAAGAATTGGCCTGCTTATAAATGAATGTGTGGGGATTTTCAACCTTTAACCAAGTCTTTTATTTGTATTTGTCGCTCAACAGGTAAAATTTTCGACTCTAAATTTGAAGATTTGAATTTGACTGTGCAGGAAAGTGCAAAAGTTCAATCATGGTGTTACATCTTGCACGTTTTGTGTAAGACAAACGTCGCTGTTTTTAACGGTTTCCTGAGCGACGCACAACAAGGAACTCTAATTTGCACACTACTACATTTTTATATTATTTGTCCATAATCAAAATGAAATCTATGACATTCGCTTTTGTAGTGTTATATGTGTGATGTTTATGGTTCTTAATCGATATAAACACATGTGGATGTTTATGCTGACTACTGGTGTCGCATTGGTGTTGTAATGAGCCAGACCAATAGTGACCGAAAGCGTGCCGCAACGCGCGCGGGTAATCAACAACTCGTCTAAATCTCGATTGTAAAACGCGCAACGCGCGTGATTTTATACAACTAGTACTATTAATAGGGCTTCGTATTTAAACAGTGATTTTGCCACGTAGGTACAGTTGGCTATTTCTTTTGTTTTTATGCCTTCTCTGACTTCTATTTCAATTTATATGGTTTCCCTTTGAGTTGTAGTAGATTTGAAGCTTTGTTAGAGTGGTTTGTACCCCTGCTTTATAATCTGTTTGCCCGAGTTCGATCCCCAGTTTGGGCTTTTTAATTTTTTTACCCCATAGTGTTCTCTCTGTTGTGTTATTATTGATACTATTAATAGGGCTTCGTATTTAAACAGTGATTTTGCCACGTAGGTTCAGTTGGCTATTTCTTTTGTTTTTATGCCTTCTCTGACTTCTATTTCAATTTATATGGTTTCCCTTTGAGTTGTAGTAGATTTGAAGCTTTGTTAGAGTGGTTTGTACCCTGCTTTATAATCTGTTTGCCCGAGTTCGATCCCCAGTTTGGGCTTTTTAATTTTTTTACCCCATAGTGTTCTCTCTGTTGTGTTATTATTGGACCGCGAGCACGTGTCAATCCACGGTGGTAGATTGGTATCAACTTTTCATTTTGCAGTTAATTTTTTTAGGTAGTAGTAGTTTTTTAATTAATGTTTTGCAATTTGCAGATATAAATTGATAAATTGCTTCTGCAGTCAATGGTAATTTTTAGATCAAAACAAGTTTACCTTTGAATTGCTAGTGGGAGGTGAAAGTTATAAGACCTAATTTTTTTTTTCAAATCGATGGGTGTCGGACTTAATATATACAAAATTTTCGGACGAAAACAGGAAATTTACAAAAATTTACACTACTGAGAAAAAAACGATAGGGCAGGGACACCCTCTAGCCCTTCTAATGCTTCGCCCCTGATGCTAGGTAAGTAGTAGCAAATACCAAACATTAGAAAATTTGAGATTATCAAAAACTCGTCTCCGAGTTTTGAGTATCCACCCACACAATCAATCATTCTCCAAGCATTAAACCTCATAAAACCACATCACATACCAACCACAGACAACATTTATCAAGTACCAACCCTCATGCATTTTTTCATCCCATAAGCCATAATTAGTGTCCCCACATTAGTAACATGCCCGGCCTTGTGCATGGGTGAGGTGGGTGATGGCTCAAAGCCCGAGCTCCTAAGAGGTCTGGAATTTTTAATTTTTAAAAATATATTTTATGTATGAAAGGGGCAAGGTAGATGAGGCAGTTTGTAACTACATTTTATAATAGAGAGTCTCAGTTCGATTCCTGCATCTGCCATGTGTTACGAAGAAGAAAAACTTTTCTATAGTTTCTAGTTGTATATTTTATGCAGGGTGAAAGTCTAAGGTTTTTAGTAGTTAAGGTTGTGTTTTTGTGCAATTTTAAAGTTTTGGACACACTACTTTGATAAAGTTTGTGTTTTGCAGGTTTAACAAAGTTTAAAGTGTATTTCGGAGCTAAACAAAGTAAACAAAATCAATGTTTTTAGAGAAATTAAGGGGACTTTGACCAAGATTTTGACCATGAACTTGGAATTTAACCATTATAACAAAAATTTAACGTGGAGACTATATAATCAAGTATTGGGAGTAATCTTTATCATCTTTTCATCATTTTTTACTCTCCACAAACCATTTTCATTATCAAAATTGAAGATTGCAAACCAAAATTGAAGATTTGAAGATGCATTTCATGACGATGGAAGGCTAATTCTCCTTGGAATCACCCTGTGTAGACTTGTAGCTTCTGGTTCTTAAACCATTGGGTATTTTTTTTATTTATTTTGTATTTGATTATTTTAACAAACATGTTTATTGTGTTAATCTTGTTTTGAATTCACTTTGATAATTGTTTCTTATGTCAATTACTAGTGAAATGAATTCGGTTAATTATGCTTTAGCATGTCATTTAGGGTTTGTATGTTCTAGAGTAATGAAGTGTAGTTTATTCCATCTTTGATGTTGATGAAACTTGACACCTAAGCCTATTGAAACAATTAAACCATTAATCCTCATTGCAATTATCTATTTAATCCCAATTTGTGATAGAACTTTAGGTTACTTGTTGAACCCGGTGTGATCTCCATTTTCACAATCATTGTTTACAATTCAATATTTTTAATTAAGCACTTTAGTATTAATCAAAGTAATCATTTTTATTATTTCAATCATTATCTTGGATCACTTGTTGGTTCACAAAACTTTCAAACTACATTCTTAAATGAGCAAAAGCTATAAACTTCATATATGATTTGCATACTTATTTTGTAAATAGCTTAGACAAACAAACAACTAGTGTGACGTTAACCACATGCTTCTAGTGGATTCGATACCGTACTAGCTACCTAGGTTATTTAGGTTTTACATGACCTCGGACGACAAGGTCATCAATATTTCATTTAATTTTAATACATGATTTAATTTATCATATACTTTGTTTAAATTTAAACTCACAAATATCTAATATATTTATTTTATATAAAATCAAACAGTAAATAATTTTTTTATTTTATTTTAATATATATTTTTATTTAGGTATTGATGTTTGATACATTAAAGTTAAAACTTGATTTATTGATGTTGAAAATTGAAACTTTAATTTTCATAAGAGTGCGCGTTATTCAATCGTTGTCAGAGGCCCAAAACATTTCAAAGATTCTCGGGGTCGACTCTTATTAATGAGAGAGGCTATTGTACAAAGTCTCCTTAAAATACAAAGTGTAAGAAGGCATCCTAACCCTCCATTGTGTTTTAATCAAGATGATCGCCAATTAAATTCCCACGTGTGTTTTAAGGAGGCAGTTAACAACAGGAGGGTAAATTAGACAAATTGCCACTATAACAATTTGAATTTTTTTAATAAAAGCGCCCAATTCATCTCATTTATGGACGGTTACTTAATCAAAACAATAATCATGTAATTCACAAAAATAAAACACACACAGAAATGAAACTCTCTGTAAAACAAAAAACAGAGCACGAAGAGAACGAAGAAAAAAACAGTCGATCAAAGAACGATTATGGCTCCAAAACGCAAATCAAGTAAGTAAATGTTCATATAATGATTTTCATTTTGCTTGTATAACAAAATAATCAACTGATAAACCCTAAAAAACGTAACAGATGAAGGAAGAGTACGAAGAAGCAAAATGAATCATGATAGGCCTTCGAAGGGGACCACTACAGGTATGTTTTAGATCAAGTTTATGAAATTATTGAAGGCGTTTTTTGATGATTTGAAAGATGAACATATAGATTTAATAAAAAAAATTTATGAAATTATAAAAGGCGTTTTAGATGTTTTAATGAAAGTAATAAAGGCGTTTTATGATATTATTGATGAATCAGATGATTTGTTTATGACGGCGTTTTACTGATGTTAATGATGGATATGAAGGTTTGGTGATTTGTTGTTTTAAAAATTGGGTGAATGTGATTATAAAGGCGTTTTAATAAATTATGAATGCGTTTTACTAATGTTACTGATGAATATGATGTTTTGGTGATCTCTTGTGTTAAAAATTGGATGATTTTGATTATAAATGCGTTTTGCTGGTTTGAATCATTAGTAAAAGGTTATGAGATCAAAAGCTTCCAATTATTAAAACGCATCCAGTGATATAATAAAACGCATTAGCCAATTGTTGTTTGCAACATGCTTTCATCTTAATCAGACTAGCATATTATGAATTAAAATGCATTCATTGATATAATAAAATGCATTAGCCCATTGTTGTTTGCAACATGCTTTCATCTTAATGTATATTGTGCATTGTTGTGTTTGCTTTGATGTCTTAAGCAGAACAACCAAGGGATACAAGGTCTGATGATGATTTCCAGGCTCCTATAAAAGATTTTAGAAAATTAAAGAAAGTTATAGAGAAACCAATAAAGGAAGGGAAAAGGAAGACTGAAGAAACCATCTGGTCAAACATGGCAGGGAAAAGGAAGGGGAGGGATGAAATTTTAAACAACAAAGAATGAATGTTTAATGTACGTGATGGGTGGATTTTATGACATGGTTGTGTTGGTATGCTTAACTGTTGGTGTGTTTTTTTTTTTGGTTTTAAGTTAGAATGTTTTATATGTTTTCATGATGTTTTTAACCGTGGTTACAGAATGATGGTCATGGATAATGTATGTAAAAGCTTTAAAGCTTTTTGTTTTGATATGGAATGAAATATATATATATGATGTAGTAGTAAAACGCATTCAATATAATCATAAAAAGCATTCGTAAAAAGTGCAAGGTTAAAAAAGGTTCAATTATAGTAAAACGCATTCAATAAAAACATAAAACGCATTTATTAAAATAAAAAAAAATCAGTCATCATCAACTTGTTCTTCATTTGCCTGGTGTTCATTTCCGTGGTCTTCAGCTTTTTCAGTTTCTCTGAACCAAATCTAATAAGAGCCTTACATCCTGTACAGATTGAAGGTAGTTTCCTTTGTTTAACTTTATTATTATCATTCTCTGAACTGACTTTATATGGCTTCTCACCCTCTTTATAACATACAAAATATTTGATACGAAGAACATTCATATGAACATATTGGGTACTCTTCCTAGCTGTAAAACCAGAAGCCTTCGCATATCGCTGATAAAACTCAAAAGCATGATCTATACTTGGAAAAACCATTCCAACTTCTGGTTTCAATGAAGATGCAACAGCAGGTTTGTATATTGGAGTTTGATCATCAATGGGAACATCTTTGTTAGATAGATCTGTCATAAAACACATAACATACAACTATAAAATCTAATTTTAATGACAAATTGACATGGCCATACTATAAAAAGGCACTTAATAGTAAGCATTCACATACACATGAAAAGGATTTATCTATCAAATCTCAAAACGCATGTTAAAACATCATAAAACGCATTTGACTAAAAATCAATTACATAAAAAACAACCAGTAACCTCAAAACGCATGTTAAACATAATAAAACGCATGTGACCATTATCAATTACATAAAAACCACCAGTTACATCAAAACGCATTTTAAACATCTTAAAACGCAGCAGCTTATTATCATATACAGAAAACAAACAATTACCTTGCATCCTTTTGTGTTCAACCATGAAATCAAACCTCTCACCACCTTGTTCATCAGTGTCTATAAAACCAAGCAGTTACCTCAAAACGCATGTTAAACATAATAAAACGCATGTTAAACCAAGCAGTTACCTCAAAACTCTGTTCATCTCTGTTTTTTGTGATCTGCTAATATAAATCAAAATAGTATAAACTAACCTTCAAAATTCAGACTATGAGCATCGACAACATCATCTTCTTCTCCGATTAAGATTTCAGGTTCGTTGTTTAGGTCTGATAAACAATTAAAAATCAAAATAAGATTTCGATTATGTGAAATTAAAAAACAGAGTAACCTACCAAACATGATGATGAACTCTGCAATTGAGTATGATTCTGGTAAACTTTTGATCGACGGATGCAAGGTGATGAGAATTTTTTAATAAGGTAAGAATTGATGATGAAGATCGTAAAAACAGGGATTGTGAAAATCATAATTATGAACGTGATTAATTGGTCGATGCAAATGTCTATAATACCCCTCTCATAATTGAAAATCAGTTTTTTTGTTTTAAAAGACATCTTACACGTGATATATTATTGTGGCTTCCTATACTTTGTAGGTTAAGGGACTTTGTACCCAATACTTTCTCCTTATTAATAATATCAATTTCTTTTTAACCGCAAATGCACACTTCCTAAAAATCTATTTTTAAAACATAACTATTGCCTATTTTGTAAGGTTTAAGTTTTAAACCCACACGATTTTACTGAAATGAACACCTCACCTAGTACCACTAGAAATAACTTTTAAATATGACGTCAACTATTTTTGTTACTCTTTGAGAATTTTTAACTAATTCCTTGTGACGTCATTATTCCACGTGGCCTGGAGTTATATGGTCACCGACACCGTCCTGGGGAAGCAGAAATGAAACAGCCCAACACGTTGTTTTACATCTTTCCCGCTATCTTACACCGCTACACCCCCCCACGCTAACCTACACCTCCAGATTCTTCTTTGGACTTACCACTCTCTACAACCCTCACACTAACCTACGCCTCTAGATTCTTCGTTCATTTAATTTTGTCATAACATAAATACCAATAGATAATCAAGCACATATTTTTGTTCATGTATATTCATTATGAAAATACTAAATAGTTATGTTTTTTTTTGGAGAGTAGTGTTTCAGCGGTAAATCCCGTGTTGCAAAGCGACCACTGCCCAGGATCGAATCCCATAAGAACCACACGGGTTTCTCCTTTCAAACCCAACGGTTATTTTTTTGGTGGAACGTGGGAATCGAACCTGAGACCAAACCCGGGCAGGAACCCTCCAAGGAGGTAAACCTTCCCACCTCAAACCAGCTGGGCTGGAGATCATTGGCTCTAAATAGTTATGTTTATGTTAATTTATTTAAACCTAAACGAATAGGTAACGAACATAATTTAACAAACATTAGACGACACAAATAATATAATTTAACAAACACAAACGAGCGCAAGTGAACATAATCAACCAAAACATAAATAAACGGAAACCAACATAAAATAGTTTTTTTATACTGTATAAATTAGTGACTAATTACAATAAATTTTAATGAAAAATACCTTTTTATTACTAGAAAAGCCCAATTACTAATATGTTATATCTATAAAAGTAGCGGGGAAAGGGGCGGGAAGGGCATGAGGGGCAGGAAGGGCGGGGAAGAATCCACTGGCGTGGGGGGGGGGGGTTGGGTGTGAGGTGGCACTATTTTATTGGTTGGGTATTTTTTTTACTTTAACACAATATAATATTATTTCCTTCTCCCCCTCTTCCACTCTCCACAATTTTTCCCCCTCACATGGGTCCCACAAGTACCACATGGCGCTTCATCCCCCTCTTTCTCCCCCCCCCCCCCACACACACACACACCACTCCTTATAGTCTTATATTTATATTAACATAACTATTTACATATTTAAAAAAAGAAATTATATATATCACTTAAAAAGCATGGTCGGTGGACCTGCTTTTTAAGTCTTCACCCTTTCACCTTTTTAAAGTGACAAATTTCACCCCTTAAGTTTATGATTTGACAAAAACAAGTTTCTATCTTGATAGAAATGACCCTTCTACTTTTTAACTTAATAAAAAGGACCTCCTTACTTTCTAACTTAAACTTTTGCATGTAATGCATTCTACTCCACACTTCTCTATGACATCAAAAGTAACCCTCTAACTTTGCAAATTTCACATTAACCCTCTCAAGTTTCTAAAGTTTTGAACTTACCGTAAAACTAATATCGTACCTTTTTTCTTGATGGATTTTTCGATACAAAGTCGAGTTTGGTCTGTGGACCTGCTTTTTAAGTCTTCACCCTTTCACTTTTTTAAAGTGGCAAATTTCACCCCTCAAGTTTATGATTTGACAAAAACCAAGTTTCTATCTTGATAGAAATGACCCTTCTACTTTTTAACTTAATAAAAAAGACCTCCTTACTTTCTAACTTAAACTTTTGCATCTAATGCATTCTACCCCACACTTCTCTATGACGTCAAACGTAACCCTCTAACTTTGCAAATTTCACATTAACCCCCTCAAGTTTCAAAAGTTTTGAACTTACCGTAAAACTAATATCGTACCTTTTTACTTGATGGGTTTTTCGGTACAAAGTCAAGTTAATTTTGCTTGAGGCTAAAATATAAAACGGTTTTTTTGATGGTATAATTCGAGTTACATACGTTTTTTACTTAAACTGTGTTCCAAAACGAAACGGCTAACGTGTTTTCGTATGGTTAACGCATCACATAACGTGAAACTGTTTAAAGCGCTGCCGCCGCAACGCGCGGCCTACGGCCATAATCTAGTTAAACAAACGTAAATGAACAAACAAAACATGTGCTCATATTCATTCGTTTGTTAAATATAAATGAACTCTCCGCCGAACAAGTTCCCAATTAGTTCATAAACATTCTGTTCGTTTACATGCCGACCTATTGCTTGTCATTACACCCATCACGCTAACCTACGCCAATCCACAGCTATTTTATTTTCTACTGACTACACAGCACGACACCACACTTTCCATATATATAAAACCCAATTCTTCATCACATCATCATCGCCTCCCCTTCATCAACAATCAATCAGGTCCTTAGCCATCATCATCTTCATCATCATTTGGTAACCTTCCATTGACTCGATCTACTTAATTTTGACTTAATAATAATAATAATAATAATCGCATTCTAGATCACACCACCGTTCACATTAATCCCCTGCCCTAATTTCACTTCCATTCATTCCATCAATTCATTTGTTCATATATATTCAGTTAATATTAACTTATTATGTTTGTTTGTTACCTTATGTTTATGACTTGTTAATATCATTATTATTATTATTATCTGATGAGACGCCGTTCACCGGTGACTCCTGTAACAGATCCTATGGAAAAATTAGCTAATAAGTCTCAACACTCTAGAATCTGTGTGTTAGGGTTACTTTGTGCCTTTTTTTGGGGCGTTTTATTGTACTTTCATTTTGTTGTTATTGGTGGTAGAACTTTTCAAGTTACTTCCATTTCGTCCGATCCGAGACTCCGTGATCCCGTCCCCGTGATTCGGCCGATTACTACTAGTCGGCCGAATCCCCCTCTAGTCGTCCCTCGTGTGCAAAATGATATTAAGCCTGAGTTTAGAGACTTCGATAGAGATTCGGAGTCTGTAATCGATCAGAAATTTGATAAGTTAGTGGAAAATGCTGAACCGGAGTCTGTAACTGAACGTAAATCTGATAGTTCGGTTATGGATCCGATGGAAAAGCCCCAACCGGAGACTTTTGTTGAATTGAAAAATGATAATGTTAATGTTAATGTTAATAGTAAGGAGGAGTTTCCGTTTATGAAGGCGTTAAGAACGGTAGAGAATAAAAGCGATCCGTGTGGAGGGAGATATGTGTATGTGCATGATCTTCCTTCGAGGTTTAATGAGGATATGCTTAAGCAATGTAGGAGTTTAAGCAAGTGGACGAACATGTGTAAGTTCACTACGAATGCAGGGCTTGGGCCGCCGTTGGAGAATACCGAGGGTGTGTTTTCGGATGATGGGTGGTATGCGACAAATCAGTTTGCAGTGGATGTTATATTTAGTAACCGGATGAAGCAGTATGAGTGTTTGACTAATGATTCTTCGCTTGCTGCGGCGATATTTGTACCCTTTTATGCTGGTTTTGATATTGCGAGGTATCTTTGGGGGTATAATATATCGATGAGGGATGCGGCTTCTCTTGATCTTGTTGATTGGTTACAGAAGAGGCCTGAGTGGGGAATAATGGGAGGAAAGGATCATTTTCTTGTTGCGGGTAGGATTACGTGGGATTTCAGGAGATTAAGTGAGGAAGAAACCGATTGGGGGAATAAGCTTTTGTTTTTGCCGGCGGCTAAAAACATGTCGATGCTTGTTGTGGAATCGAGTCCGTGGAATGCAAATGATTTTGCAATTCCGTATCCGACTTATTTTCATCCGTCGAAAGATGCCGAAGTGTTTGCTTGGCAGGATCGAATGATGAACTTAGATAGAAAATGGCTGTTTTGTTTTGCCGGAGCGCCTCGTCCCGACAATCCTAAGTCGATTAGAGGGCAGATTATTGATCAATGCAAGAATTCGAATGTTGGAAAGCTTTTGGAATGTGATCTTGGTGAAAGCAAGTGCCATTCCCCTAGTAGTCTAATGCAAATGTTTCAAAGTTCGGTTTTTTGTTTACAACCACAAGGTGATTCTTACACAAGACGATCAGCTTTTGACTCAATGTTAGCTGGTTGTATCCCGGTCTTCTTTCATCCCGGCTCTGCGTACACACAGTACACCTGGCATCTCCCGAAAAACTACACAAAGTATTCGGTTTTCATCCCTGAGGATGATCTTCGTAAGAGAAATATCAGTATAGAAGAAAGATTAAGTCAAATTCCTCCGGATCAAGTCAAAATGATGAGGGAGGAAGTCATAAATCTGATTCCAAGGTTGATTTACGCAGACCCTCGTTCAAAATTAGATTCTCATAAAGATGCTTTTGATGTATCTGTTCAAGCGATTATAGATAAAGTGACAAGATTGAGAAAAGACATAATTGAAGGCCGTACAAACGACGATTTTATTGAAGAACTAAGTTGGAAGTATGCTTTGTTAGATGAAGGAGAATATGTAGGTGTGCATGAATGGGACCCGTTTTTCTCTAAACCAAAACCGAACGACGGAAACAGTGATTCAGACAGTTCTTCAGCAGAAGCTGCTAAGAATTCTTGGAAAAACGAGCAAAGAGAGCACACATGAGTCATGACCTGATTCGTTCAGCAGCATGAAGATGTAATGGAGGTTAGTTATGTTTGTTTAAAATTAAATGTCAGTTGATACTTCATATTAGAGGTTACTTGTGGCTTGCTTATTAAGTACTTGAAGCAGGAAACAAAGAAATCATAAATTTTCCACTAATATATAGTTAGTTACTTTGTTATGTCAGATTGTTGATTCTTTGTAATGATATTCATATACACATGCTTTTACATGAACTTTTGTTTATCTTTTAATAGTACTTTAAACAAAATTGCCCAAATGATACGTTTATATTTTTACTGCTTTTCTGTGCTCTATCAGCTTTACTTTCAGATTGTTATTCAGACCATAAGTTTATTCCTAATTGCTTTTGCCGAAAAGCAGTAAGCAGGAAAAACAAAGTTTTAATAAACAATCCCAAACATCCTAAAAAATTTCATCTTTCGCAACTGCATGTTCAACCATTCCGTCCGGCTTATGACCATGGGTCATTGGTTTCGTCCCGCCTTGGACTTATTGGGGAGTGACCCTAATTCCAGACTAATGAGGTGCCGAGAAGTGTAAGCACGTTTGGCATCTACCTTTCTGAGTAGATAATATGGTAGGTAAACTACGTTTTTTTGATAGGGGTTAACCACGTTTGACGTTTCTGAGTAGATATGGTATTCAGACATTTAATTAGAATAAAATAAGAACATTTACTTTGTTTTTTAATTTTATTTTCACAGTTTTGCAAGTGTACTCATGATAGATTTGCTGGTTTGTGGAGATTTGAGGTTTTTGATTATGTTAAGGTGTTCACTATCTTTCCAGTAGGGAAGAAAGTCTCCTGTTCAGCACTACTTTTGTTATATAGAAAGCCTAAGTTGAAGCGAAAACAGTTACTTAGGTTTCTGATTGTGACAATTGTCGATTAAAGATTCGATGTATGAACTAATGAACTTTGGGTTAAACATACACAGATGCAAACAAGAATTTAAATCACTAGGTTGCTTGTGCTGGGTAAAGGGTATAGCCCATAAAGACTTATCAACTAAGGATCTGTTTCGTAGCCTCTTAATGATTCTATTAATAGATTACCTCTGAATCAGACAACATTAGTGTGATAGGTTTACTAATAACCCCTTGCCTATTAAGTTTTAAAATGATGTTGAATGAAAAGTTTACCCCTCACTATATCACTCACGCACAACCACCACCTCCTCTACCACTAAATAGTCAGGCCCTCTTACTGGTTCATAGTCTTTTATTCAGCCAGTCATCTTAATGGCTCAGTACTTACTACTTACTGGCGCAGAAGTTGTCAGACAGCTCTTAAGTCTAAACACAATAACTTTTTGTGGCATCTACCTATGTCTGCTCATCTAATAAACAATAAATTATTAGTGTTAGCTAACAAAGATCCAGTTTGGATTATCTTCATGTCATGGGTTTATTGTTGACAAGGAACATACATGTAACGCTTTTTATGACCAGTACTTTAGAACCGCCTTGATGCCTGGTGAGGTAGAAGATGTGCCTAGGCCTTATAAAACCGAGACTATCGTGGATTTGTGCGGGTACCCGATGTTAAGTTTGGGTGCAGCCCAGCCCGAACATGTTAACCTTCTTTGTCTGGACCATAACCCATAATTGGGCTATGACAAGTTGGTCCGGTGAGCCAGTTATGTAATGTGTTAATGAATGCCATGATCACCAAATCCTCAAGTAAGTTACGTATTACTTCAAAACCAAACGTCCTATGACCTATCATGTCTCAACCACTAAACATACTTTGTTTCGAAATGAGAACAAATACTGAATGTAAAACCAGGAAATTTTACCAATCAAGGTGAAAGACACCATGATAATAAGATGACGTCCAATGACGAACCCATGATTTTTTTTCATTGGGTGGAATTAGGAGCTTAACCGAACTTCTAATGAGGCTGAACAAGATTTTTGCCTAAAAACCACACTAAATTTTATTTTACGGGGAGGCAGCCCCTCCCAATCAAAGAGTAGGTCTGCCCATGATGTCAACCTTCAAACATTTGGCGGTAACCATTAAATACTGTCTTCCATTTGTGGCTCAGTGGTAGGCACCTGGGTTCGATCCCCATTGGCACCATTTGGGGGACACTAGGCAATGACGGTGAGAACTTGTGGTCCTAGTGATGCAAGTTCGATCCCGAGCTGACTCGGTTTCATCCGGCTGTTACTCCAGCATATATATCGTGTGGAGGCAGCACGGTTCCGGGCTGAAGCCACCCCACCGCTCCAACGTGGACCCGGTTCAGACAACATAGTCTAGACGAGTGGGGTAGGGCCTGTCATTGCACCAGACTATTGTCTGGACGGGCGCGATGATCTCTGCCGTGCTCTAAGATAAAAAAAGTCGCCTTAAAAAATCATTAAATACTTTAAAAAAATGTACATATTATATGTATATAAACAAATTGCAACTTTTGTTGTGAGGGGTGTTCACTCTTTCCCTCAATACAAGTCGGTCAATGCGTGTGTACAAAGTCTGTAATGCTCGCTTCGTTTTCTCCATTTGCTTTTATCTCTCTATAACTCTCAACCCTTCAACAACCTCCTCTCTGTCTCTCTTCTCTCCTCGAGCTTCTTCCGGGTGGTTTCAGAAGCATCGCTGTTAACAGCCACCCGGTTGTCGTCGGATTTGGATGAGGGTTGGTGGCGCTTTCGTGATGCTTTACGCCCCGCTACCTTTTCCGGTTCGAATCTCAGATGCTTTGTGCTTCTATCGGTTGCTTTCACTCTATGTATAGCTAAGGTGGTCCGGTTAATCCGGTTACCGGTTCAGGATCTTTGCCTCCGTCTCTCTGCTTCAATTAAGATGCATGTTCGATGGTGGCAGGGGTGACGTCATTAGGGATGGACCAGCTGACACGTGTGTGTGGTGGGGTGAAGAGGTTATGGGATGGGGTTAATTTGTTGTTAGCGGTTTCTTTGTACTGACGGTGTTGGTGACAAAGTTGGCGGAGGAATCACGGTGGGGCATGACGGATGACGATGATGATTTGAGTAGTATAATACTGTGTTTCCTAATCATATTTTGTCCATTTATAGATTGAGTGAGAAGTTAAGGAAAAAAGTTTTTGAATTCATATGTCATGACTAAGTTCATAGTTATACATTTTGATTCTTTGTTATAATACTGTGTTTCCTAATCATATTTTGTCCATTTATAGATTGAGTGAGAAGTTAAGGAAAAAAGTTTTTGAATTCATATGTCATGACTAAGTTCATAGTTATACATTTTGATTCTTTGTTAAACTAACGACCACTTCGATGATGCTGACAGGTGATGTTTCTCATGTTTAGTCATATTGGCGATGATGGTCGCTTGCTACTTGGCATGGCAATTCCGGTTGCAGTCGTAGCGGCGCTGAGCCTACGGCGACAACGATGACCTGCATATCTAAGTCGCTTGCTTTGCCGTTTCCGTTTCTTTCTTTATTTGCTGCATATGGAATGTTGCATGTTTGGGGCAAGTATCCATTTGCCCCCGTCGCGGTAACGCGCGGCGGGTATAATACTAGTTATCTTCTATATTAAAACAAAGACACTTCAATAGTGTCTTTGTTTTAATATATATATTGGCCACTAACTTTTAGGTTAACTTTATTTTCTGTCACTAACTTTTATGTTAACTTTATTTTCTTCTAATTTGACCACCAAACTTAGACCAATAAACTTTTAGCTTTTAGGATTTAAAACTTTGGCCACTGACTTTTAACTCAACTTTATTATCTTTCAATTTGACCACCAAACTTTTAGCTTTTAGGATTTAAAACTTTGACCACCAAACTTTTAGCTTTTATAATTTCAAACTTTGACCACTTAACTTTTTTAAACTTGCATTGCACTTTTGCCAAAATTTTAGCTTTTAGGCTTTCAAACTTTAACCACCAAACTTTTAGCTTTTAGCCGCGAGTATTTTTTTGAAGCCCACGCGAGAATAACAGTCACTTAACATTATCTTTTATGTCCACGAAACTCTCCACGCAACAGGAGCTCATACAGCGATGCGCAATCTTTAACGTCCGCCAAACACTCAACGCAAAATGAGCTCCCGCCGCGTTTCGCACAACAGCCACACCCGCGGCGAAGCGCAAACAACTAATACCTAGTAAATATTAATTATCGAACAAGACTTCATTGGTGTGCTCAAATAGTAATTCAATAGATTGATTGTGACTGTCGGTGTTTAGACGTTGCATAGCATGTGCGTATGTACATGCATTCCCTACATAAATAAATAATTCAATAGAGTGCTTGTCGGTGTACAAATATTTCATCTGGTGAACGTTACAACCTACTGTGTCTGTATACACGAGTAACACATAATCTACGTCTAGTGATAACGATAATGGTGAAAGTGGGTAACTTAGTGTTCAGTATTCTTGATTTTTTTTAATCAATAACTTAGGGGGTGTTTGGGATTAATTATTCAAAACAGATTATGCGTTTTGGAAAAGCAGGGGTGGAGCTGATTATAGATTATTGCGTTTTGGTAGCCTAAAAAACTGATTATATGTGTTTTCAAAACGGAATCCCAAACACTAAAAACTGATTATCTGCGTTTTCAAAACGCAATAATCTAAAAATCATATTCAAAACGCAATCACAAACACCCTCTTAGTGTTCGGACTTCTTGTAAAACTGTGATTGTACCCCGGTTTTTTGCTAGCTACTTGCTAGTTCCTTATGAATAAAGTTTGTTTGGCCGTTCAAAAAAAATAACTAATTTCTTTTTCATTTGGCAAATTACGAATTTTTTTTTATCAATATCCTTTTAAAAGTAGGATAGGATAAAGCAATAAAAATATTGTTTATAGTTGTCCCGTCTATATTTGCTTGTGTTAGTACCTTTTGTATTTATACTTGTCCACACATTGATATCACACCTCAAATGTCCCAATGGTTGAACCTTTTAGGGTTGTTTGGTAGCCTTCGAATGGTCATTAAGAAGCTACATCTGAATAGTTCATAGTTTCTTAATGGTTTAGATGTAATCTTAAGTATGAATG
Organism: Ambrosia x helenae; assembly: GCA_030844895.1. Taxonomy (NCBI): domain Eukaryota; kingdom Viridiplantae; phylum Streptophyta; class Magnoliopsida; order Asterales; family Asteraceae; genus Ambrosia; species Ambrosia x helenae. The sequence goes on along the minus strand of JAUTDX010002722.1, from coordinate 18,010 downwards.
GTTAAGAGGTAACATCTTAATAGTTGTTTCTTAACTATTCAGACTTAATGTTACCTCTTAACCATTTAGAGGTTATAGACTATTAGACTATGGGGGGGGGGGGGGGAGGTGAAGCGCCATTTGGCACTTGTGGGACCCATGGGGGGATTATGGGAATAATATTATTGTGTGTAAGATTTAAAAAAAAAAAGATAAACCAATCAAGGCCTGCCACCTGGATCTACCCCCGCCTCACGCCAAGCAAGATCTCCCCGCCCTCTTCCACGCCGCCAAGGAGCGGTGTTCCCGCCTGTGAAGCTCCTCCACGCCCCCCCCCCCCCCCCCCCCAACTCCCTCTACTCTTAAGAGACAACCTCTGAATGGTCATTAAAAGGCTACCAAACAGCCCTTTAGTATTTCGAAAAAGGTAAATCGTGTAAGTATCATATCTTGAGTATCGTCATGTTGCCATTTTCTATAAAGACGTATGAGTAATGAAGTTGAGGGGTGAACCGGTTCATATGTGAAAGTTGGTGGTTGAGATAAATACAAAAGGAAGAGATAAATCAATTACTTGGTTTTATCATCAGAAACAAGGGTTGGAGTGAGCTACAAGTTTAGTTTTGTATAAATACAATGGGCGAAGCTTTGTGGGTTGTTTTTTTTTTTCGTGTAAATTGACGCGTTTTTCGTCTAAAAATTTTATACGTATTAAGTCCCCTGTATTGGTTCCCGTGACTAAAGTTTTGATAGGCTATGGCGGATCTTTTTCTTGAAAGGGACTATTTCTTAAAAGAAAAAAAATGATTCATGAAGCCCGGCTCATATGACTAATAACGAGATGATATATGACTCTTAGGTTCAATCCTGGGCAAAGGTTATTGGTGTAAAAGAATAACGTTAGCCGTTAAAAAAATATATAAGAGAAGAGCGGTATCGCTTTTTTTTCGCATATAACTTAGGGGCTGTTTGGTAGCCTCTTAATCAGCCTCTTAATCATTCAGCTCTGAATCATTCAGCATTCAGACTGTTTGTTTCAGCATCTGAATGGAATGATTAAGTGCTGAACCATTAAGCTAATAAGGGATGCTGAATGATTCAGTTCTTAACCATTCAGAGCCTCTTAACCATTCAGATCATCTTAATGATTCAGCACTTAATCAACCAAACAGCCCCAATGGTTAAAGAATTCTTTTGTTATAAGTTCTATTTTATTGGTAGGAGATCTAGATCTCCAATTATTTATAAAAGTTAAAATTAAATGATAACATATTTTTTGTCAACAAAGGACCATATTTACTTTTTTTTAAATTAATATATTTCATCAGTTAAATATATTAACTGAAACTGGACAATAATATTACAAGTGAGAATATACGAATAATATGATTTTCCTTTATTACTCTCTGCTTTTATATACCGTGAGGCGTGAGGTGTGAGCCCAATAACTAATATGTAACCACACATGCGATCCAAGTTTTAAACATCAACTAATCAAGTATACATGGGTTAATACATCTAATGGGCCCAATATACATGAAGGCCGAATATTAAGTCGTCTAGTCTTTTTTTTTTTTTTTACTGCATTGAGTTGTCTAGTCTTCTTTTCTTTTTATTTTTTTTATTTTTATAAATTGCATTGAGTTGTCTAGTCTAACATTGTTAACCACTCGGTTAAAAAATATGTTAGTTTTAGAGTTGAGTAGTTGACAAGTAAAGCCCATTCAACAAATGGGCCATGTTAGGCTTGTATTTGAAATTAAAGTGACGCATAACTTTTTTATTAGGGTGACAACACTTAACACGACTTGAAACATAACACTAACTAACCAGACACAATAATCATCAACTTTTGGGTTGTTTAGACCAACCCATTTAACAAACATGTCACATTTGGATTCACACGTCTAAATAATTTAATAAGCGTGTCGTGTTCGAGTTAAACTGAAATTAACGGTAACCACTTTAAACTATAATAAAAATTAGAACATATAATCTGTAAGTTCAACGAAACCCGTGTTCAACTTACGTTCTCACTTGCCAATGCGTTAAGAACTTAAGATAAACTGTTTACGGCCAGTATCCGAGTCACACGGTATTAAGTGCATTAGGTAGGTTAAAGACGTCTTTAACACAGATAAATATACAAGCGGAATAAGTATTCAGTTTCATCATTTCTAGTACGACACCATTGAAGACCCTAATTTAAACCGAAAAGACTTCTCTATGTGATAACATGACATGAACAAGAACAGAAAAATCTTTGGAGCCTGTCAAGAAATAAATGTAGTCGTGTGATACATCATATAAATGTAACAATAAATGTAAAAAAAAAGACTTGAAATGACCAAATTAACCTCAAATATTTTTCCCAATAGTGTAATAAACCCATACAAAAATAATCTCGTGAAAACCAAGCTCCATGAAGAGCCCCCACAAAATCATATCTTTCTCTCTCTTTGTATGTATGCATACATACCAAAACAAAAGATCCTCGTGATGTAGAGCTCTTAATTTTCACGAGTTTTATCATAGCATTTCTGACATTTGAATTCCTTACAAAACATTGCATATAAATACCCCTCAAATGTTACCACTTTGTTCATCAATCATCACTACACTACACTAAACCAACTAATATGGCATTCAAAACTTCACTTATGTTTTGCACCATTTTGCTATACTCGTTTTCGGCCCGAATTTACGCTTACCAGCAGCCGCTTAAAACCTACATTGTCCAACTCCATCCCGAAGCAATGCCCGCTTCGGTTTTTAGTTCTAAACTTCACTGGCATCTTTCGGTTCTTGAAAAAACTGTTAGCGATGATGTGTCGTCGCGTCTTTTGTATTCTTACCATTCAGCGATGGAAGGCTTTGCAGCTCGGCTCTCTAAGGCCGAGCTAGAGGTAATGCGTAAGCTGCAACATGTTGTAGCCATAAGACCGGACCGGGTGCATAAGCTACACACTACTTATTCGTACAAGTTCTTGGGCTTAAGCCCGACTGATGCTGGTGGTGCATGGGTCAAGTCTGGTTTCGGCCAAGGGTCGATTGTTGGAGTGCTTGACACGGGTGTGTGGCCCGAGAGCCCGAGTTTCGATGACAGTGGTATGCCACCTGTACCTAAAAGATGGAAAGGGGTTTGCCAGCATGGAGAGGCTTTTAATGGTGGGAATTGTAATAGGAAGCTCATTGGTGCGCGGTTTTTTAGGAAAGGACATAGTGTCGCCTCGTTGTCGCCGTCTGAAGATGACGTGACAGAGTATTTGTCGCCTCGGGATTCACATGGACATGGGACGCATACAGCGTCAACAGCAGCGGGAAGTGCGGTCCCGATGGCGAGTGTGCTCGGGAATGGAGCTGGGACGGCGAGAGGTATGGCGCCAGGAGCGCATATTGCGATATATAAAGTTTGTTGGTTTAGTGGATGTTATAGCTCGGATATTTTGGCGGCAATGGATGAGGCGATTAGAGACGGGGTTGATATCCTTTCGTTGTCACTTGGCGGGTTCCCGATTCCGCTTTACGATGACAGCATTGCGATTGGTAGTTTTCGGGCCATGGAGCATAAGATATCGGTTATATGTGCTGCAGGCAATAATGGACCCATAGCAAACTCGGTTGCCAATGTGGCTCCATGGGTTGCAACCGTTGGTGCTAGCACACTTGACCGGAGGTTCCCGGCTGTGGTTCATATGGGGAACGGAAAGATTCTTTATGGCGAATCTGTGTACCCCGGGACCTCACACGAAAAACCGTTGGAAATTGTTTACTTAACGGGCGGAGACCGAGGAAGTAACTATTGCTTTAAAGGTTCGCTCCCGAGAACGAAAGTAGAAGGGAAAATGGTGGTTTGTGATCGCGGAGTTAATGGGAGGGCGGAGAAAGGTCAGGTAGTCAAGGAGGCTGGTGGTGCCGCCATGATTCTAGCAAACACAGAGATAAACATGGAAGAAGACTCGATCGATGCACATGTTTTACCAGCCACATTGATCGGTTATTCAGAATCGGTTCAGTTAAAGAGTTATCTCAACTCAACAAGACGACCCACGGGTCGAATTATATTCGGTGGGACCGTTATCGGGAGAACTAGAGGACCATCGGTCGCTCAGTTTTCATCACGGGGACCGAGTTTCATGGACCCCGTGATACCTAAACCGGATGTGATTGCTCCAGGCGTTAATATTATAGCGGCTTGGCCACAAAACTTGGGTCCCTCAGGCCTTCCAGAAGATTCTAGAAGAGGCAACTTTACGATCATGTCCGGGACATCTATGTCATGCCCTCATGTCGGCGGGCTTGCAGCATTGATACGTTCGGCACATCCAAAATGGAGTCCTGCAGCCATCAAATCCGCGCTGATGACCACCGCTGATGTGACAGATCATTACGGGAAGCCTATAATGGACGGAAATAAACCAGCTGGGATTCTCGCTATGGGAGCGGGACATGTGAATCCAGAAAGAGCTATAGAACCTGGATTGATATACGACATTACTCCAAACGAATACATCATGCATTTATGCAGCATTCGGTATACAAAATCAGAGATTTTTCACGATCACTCACAGGAACGTGAGTTGTCATGATATTATGAAAAACGACAAGAGTTTTAGCCTGAACTACCCGTCAATCTCTGTGATTTTCAAATCCGGGATGACTAGTAAGATGATCAAAAGGCGTGTGACGAATGTGGGCGAACCCGAGTCTACTTACACACTTAAAGTAGTTGCACCTGAAGGAGTCAAAGTACGGGTCAAACCAAGAAGGCTATCATTTTCGCGGTCAAATCAGAGTTTGACTTATCGCGTTTGGTTCATCTTGAAAAAATCATCAGGGTCCAAAAGGTTTAGTCAAGGGCAATTGACATGGATGAACATAAAGGATAACAAAATCAAGATTCAAAGTCCTATCCTAGTCACAAAGTCAACTAGCAAGAATCATTCGTAGGCGTTAACGAGTTAAGGTTATTTGTGGTATTAACTTTTAAAGCATTGTTAAATTCTTTATCAGTTGATAAAGACTAAAGATTTAATTTAAAGAATGTATCATTTCATATCATTAGAAGATTACAAAAGGCTAATTGCATACTTTCACCTTGCTGTCATTGCATATAACATACTGCCGAAAAATATTAAATCAACCGTCATTTTAGAAAACAAAATTGAAACTTTATGAATAGGAATGTGAATGGTCATTAGATAGTACTCACATTAGTCTATCTACGCCATTAAACGATATCTCAAATATGTCGCATTTCAATGACCTACTTACAGTAAGGAAAAACACAATTGCAGCAAGAGCGAATGAAAATGATGGGTAAGGAGTAGGTATATACATTGCCTTTTAACTTTTGACGAACTGCAAGCCGTTGACATTAGCATAGCGCTCCATGAACCGCATGAAGCGGTCCCAGTCCTTTGGAGTGCGCATCACGTATTTTGCTTCAATCCCTGCTGGTCTACCGTTCACGAACTTTGCACTAACATCAACTGATTGAAGTGTTCCTTCATCGTCAATCATGAAAAATCCAGTAATGTCTCCAACTTCACCAGACGAGTCAAACACGGATGGTTGGTCAAACCTGAAAATGGCCATACCATTTGTCCCATCTCTTGATTTTGTTAGCTTCACATCTGGTATTGTCTGTTCGTCTTTACCTGGTATGAACTGGATTGTTGGTTTGACCATTTGTATAGTAAGGGTAAACGCGCGAGAGGTTTTTAGCCTCTGATTCTGCCTTGAAATCGGCGTGTTCAACGCTTGTCCGCTGAATGAAGAACGTAAACTGTGCCAAACAGTTCCAGATTTCAGCCCTGTTTACAAACAATCAAACATGCATCAAAATACAAATTGTTCAAACCAATTCATCCAACCAATACTTTTCGTTAAACTAACACTGTCCATTAATAGTATCCCTTTGCTAACGTGCACTGCCCCTATTTTGCTAAGGTGCATCAATATTTAAAAAACTTTTTTTTAATAAAGCCCCTTTTTTTCTTTTTTTCTTGGGATGAGCATTTGGTATAACGTCATTGTACCGAACCGGTATTTCCAGTACCGGTATAGTGATATTTTCTTTATCATGGAGAACCAAACCAATATTATCTTAATATTCGCTTTTATGGTTTTCTCACCGTGATAATATAAATTCCATTAAAAATGGAGTTACATTAGCACAAAAACATTTATTCGGTTAGCCTTTCTGTTTCGATAGGTAACACACAATATTTGATCACCACCAAACTAGCTATTCTAATCAAGCAAAATATGAGATAAATATACCAACTAAACTTATTTAGACTTAACGGATAAACAAAACCATAATAAATAAATAAACAAAGTATATGATAAATTGAAAAAAAAAACAAAAAACTTATGATTGGACAAAATTGAAGGTATTATTATTATGATGAAAGTAAGTACCTGGAAGGAAAGGATGAGGTTTTTGAGAAGAATGAGAGAGTGGTGAGGAGGAGAAGAGCATAGTTTGCAAAGTGGCCATTGTTGTTGCAGATACTGGAGAAACAAACAGAGATGTTTTTTATGGTTTTATGGTTGTACTGCAAATGTTTGTGTGTGCAAATGACAGCCATTCAGTTGGAGGGGATAAGAGAATTGCTTTTTACAGAATTAATATGGTCAAGTTCAAAGTGGTTGTGCTTTCTTTATGTGTACTTGATGCATTGAAACCTTTTTTAGTTTTAGAATTAAAGTAAACTAGGATTCTCTTACCGCGTGCTTCGCGGCGAGAGCTCCTGTTGCGTTGAATATTTGGTGGACGTCAAAGATCGCGCGTCGCTATGGGAGTTCTTGTTGCGTGGAAGGTTTCGTGGACATAAAAGATAATATTAAGTGACTGTTATTCTCGCGTGGGCTTCAAAAAAAAATACTCGTGGCTAAAAGCTAAAAGTTTTGTGGTCAAAGTTTGAAATCCTAAAAGCTAAAGCCAAATTGCAATGAAAAAAAAGCTGGGTGGTGAAAGTTTGAAATCCTAAAAGCTAAAAGTTTGGTGGTCAAAGTTTTAAAATCTAAAAGCTAAAAGTTTGGTGGTCAAATTAGAAGAAATAAAGTTAAGCTAAAATTTAATGACCAAAGTTTTAAATCTTAAAAGCTAAAATTTTGGTGGTCAAATTGGAAGAAAATAAAGTTAAGCTAAAAGTTAGTGGCCAAAGTTTTAAATCCTAAAAAGCTAAAACTTTGGTGGTCAAATTGGAAGAAAATAAAGTTAACCTAAAAGTTAGTGGCCAAAGTTTTAAATCCTAAAAGCTAAAACTTTGGTGGTCAAATTGGAAGAAAATAAAGTTAACATAAAAGTTAGTGGCAGAAAATAAAGCTAACTTAAAAGTTAGTAGCCAATAATATATTAAAAAAAATTAGTTATCTAAGTTTAGTGGTTAAATTATAAGAAAATAAAGTTAAGCTAAAAGTTAGTGGCCAAAGTTTTAAATCCTAAAAGGTAAAAATTTGATGGTCTAAGTTTGGTGGTCAAATTAGATGAAAATAAAGTTAACCTAAAACTTAGTGGCAGAAAATAAAGTTAACCTAAAAATTTATGGCAAATAATATATTAAAGGAAGGACACTGTAGAAGTGTCCTTCCTTTAATAGATACTATAATTTAAATTTGAGATTTTTAAGGCTAGACGTGTAACATAGTGCTAATGTTTTGAAAACCGGACCGGGGGTCTGGACCGGTCCAGTTTCCATGGTTGGACCGCCTTGCAGCTGAATCGGAGTTGGACCGAAAACCGGGGTCGAACCGCTTTTTCTTTTTATTATTATTATTATTATTATTTGGATTTCGATGCATTTTTTGCTCGGTTCGTTGGACCGGTCAGACCAGTGAACAGCCCGGGGGTTCAGTTCGACGTCCGGTCCGGTTCTGAAAACCTTGCATAGTACACTTGTTAAACCTCTTATAACTTTTTCGAGGACAATATCAAAGAAGAGTTTCCAATCAGTAAACAACGGATCTCGATTGACCAAAATTGGGAATGTCGAGAGAAGAAATTCAACAAAGTAAGGACTCAAGCTGAATTCCGTCAAAAACCATAAGTACTCAAACGATAGAATAGTCTCTCAATTTAACTCAGTTCACAACTTTACATCCAAAAGTTATGATCATGTGATCAGTTGGGCCAGTAATGACCGCATATTTGGAATTTGGATTGAGTTTGATTGGGCTTAGGCTTATTTGTTCTTCAAGCTTTCTGTATAATGTATATGCTATGGCCGTATGGGTAGCTTCTGATAAAGTAATTGGGCTTAAGAAGTAACTAGCCCACAATTTTATAAAACAATATTAATAATATGATTTATTTTGCCGATCCAAAATTATATAAATTAATTAAGAATAAGAATATTAATAAAATATATTGTAATCCTGAAATGTAAGCATGTGCTCGGTCCATCTCTCTACAATTATACAAATCCTGAGAATGAATATGAAATAGATCGTTTGTTTTGACACCCATGTGATTGTGACCGCATCTTCTTCTCTTAATCAATCTCCAAACACCCTTACCAAGCTCGTATATGATGCATTGATGCAAGACTTTGTATGTCTTATAATTTGCATACCTTTATTTTAAGATTGTAATGTGTGTTATTATATTATATAATGAAAATAAAACATATAAATTATTATTATTCTTATAATAAATCTAAAATTTTATATAAAACATAATGGATGGATAGTATGGTAATTTACATAAACGTTTAAGATGCATTTAGGAACAACTAGAGCTTATAGTACAACTCCGAACTCTCTGATGCACTGTCCACTATAAATTACATTTTTTTTGTTCGGTCACCGAAGGGACGTCGTTATTTTGCTATTTAATGACATAATTATATAGATTTACAAACATAATTCTACAAAAATATAATTTTTATTTATTATTATTCATAACACAAACATTTAATTTTATGACACCTACATATTATCTTATTTAATTTTTTATATTGGCCTACGTTTACAATGACAACTAGCTTTTGGTGATTTCCGAATATATAGTAATAATAAACACCACAACATTTTGCTTAATATAATACATTCACTTAGTTGTCTATCCAATTGTAATGAAATTTTATGTCATTTACTTATCATTTATTATTTCAATTATAATTAGAAATCTACAATTTACATGGTTTTTATATATTTACATCAGAGTTAATGAGTTGATTTAGAGTTTGAGATATTTCATATTTGGTATATTTTAAATAACCTAATATTATTTGCCGGAATAGATTTACTTTTATAAATAAAAAGTTTTTAATTAAACTAATCCAGTCGTGTCTCTCAAGTCACATGGGGATAACCTTTTGATGCCCCAAAGTGACACCCCACTCTCTATTTTTTATTTCTTAAAATATATCACATGTTAGCATGTGAGATTATGCATATACATGGATTTGCAACCATCAATAATTCATGATCTGCCCATCAATCTTTCAATATTCACTAAATGTTTTTTTTAAATAATCCTTGCACTCTACAAATAATTATATAAATTTGGAAAAATAATATAGAAATTATGATTTAGACTATTACATATAATAATGGTTACCCTAGTTATTGAAACAAAGTGAAGAGTTTGCAACATAAGGCATTAGCACAGATCATTACTCCAATATCAAATGAATTTAAGTGTCATTATTAGACCACCCGTAGTCGGGCGTTATTGTGCAAAAATTTAATATATAGCGCCCTGAAGAAGTAAGTACCTGAGGGGGTAATTCTTCTAGATAGGACAGAGGCGTCACTCCAGCCCAATTTTATGGAAAAACCCTGTTCTGCAAAAAGAGAACACCGTTAGGACTCGTCACAGGATAGGGGGTTATCCTGTGACCACCCTCCGGCGTGAGAATAAGTACGGCTTTTAAGTATTGTGAAAGTAGGGAGAGTAGGTTAAGAGTGATTGCATGCCCATTGCGTTTACCTGTGTCTTCTTTATATAGCCAAAGCTATCCTCCATTATCGCAACGGTTGTTCCTCTAAGCCTGGAGATAATCATTATCGCCTTCTTCTCTTATAAACCGGTTTGGTTGTTCAAGGCTTATCTGTTATCGTTTATACTTATTTATCGCCCTTGATCGTTATTGTTGTTCTAGAAACGGTTAGGCCGACTTTAGTGGGCCTGACTTTATTGGGGCCTTATCAACCTTGCATGTTATTGAGGTGGGCCAGCCTAGTCTGACTGGGCCCCTACCTCGTCATGTCCCCCCAGTCTAGTGATAAGAGATTTCGAGTATTACTAGACTCCAAAAAGAAAAAATGTACGGAAAAGAAATACTTAGGGGGCCACATTGTAAATCTTCATTGGGATTGGTACCGCATGACCTATGCACGTGCCTTTGACATCATCACACCTGTCCCATCAGCCGTTTCTGAATAGTCCGACTGACAGGGGAAGCGACTGTTGGCGGTTCAATTTCAAATTTGAACCGTTGTCAACTAGTGCTATAAATTTGCCAATTCAGGGGGCTTGCATAATCCTATCTTCAAAAGAAATACTTACTTTGAAAATCATCACCCCTGAAATGGCACCCAAAGCTGGTTCTACGCGCACAGTCACGAGTGTTGCCGAGATCAACTGTATATGGTCGCTAACGGTACTTGAATCCTTTCTTGGGGATTATAAAATCCCTTCGGAGTGGAATCCGGTGCTCCCTGATAGGGACGACGTAGCTTTTCCCTTGAAGCCAGGAAAGCTAACCATGTACGGTGAATTTTTCACTTTCTCCCACTTTCGTCTTCCGGTTACCAAGTTTGTGTGTAATCTATTGTCATACTATGGTGTCAACATATCCCAACTGCATCCGTTGGGGCTGATTAAGATTCGCCATTTCGAATTCTGTGCCCTAGGGCTTGGGATGACGCCCCGTCTAGAGGTGTTCCGTGCTCTATACGTGTTAAAGTTTAAACATGAATATTTTACCTTCGACCGCCGTCCCGGGGCGTTATCTTGTATAGAGAACTTCCCTCAGAGCGTCAGAGACAAAGAATGGAGGAAGAAGTTCTTCTATATTGATGAGCAAATTCTACCAGTTGTAGCCCCTATTAGGATCCAGAGGGGAAACTATCCGATGTGTGTCCGGCTCCCGCCGTGTATGAGAAAGACCCGTTGTTCATAGCTCTGACCAATAACCCAACGGAATGTACTAGCATTCCGGAGAGGGCTATGGTTGCAGTGGGTATGAGTCGTCTATGGTTGGACGACACCGTTTATCCCGAGTACCGCCGGGAGGATCAAACGCGATGGCAATATTTTGACGTGTTGGACCCTGCCACGCTCACCTCCTGGTGGAACATGACCGTCCCCTTGGGGCGTCAGAAGCCGACGTTCTTAGCCAGACAATAGGCAGCTTCCACATACCGATACCCGTGAAGCAGACGGGTGAAGCGGGTCCTTCGGAACCACACGTTCCTGTAGACGCAAGTGTTGGCGTTGATGTGTCCAGAGAGAGCTCCTTGGGTCCCATTGATGCGGACCCATTGAATGTGGCGATGCCGCAGGAAGATGTTGCTTCAGGGAAAAAGAAATCCAAGAAGAGGAAGAAGGTTGATGCCGCGATGTGGATTTGCTGATGGCTAAAAGGCAGCAGCTGAAGGTGCTGAAGGAAAAAACCCTCAGTAAGTTTGTCGACTGGATATGCATGTGTTTACAGTAATGTTGGCCATCTCTACTAACAACGCCGTATGTCCTTTGCAGGTGCCAGGATCGTGTAAGTGACTCTCCCCCGGATGCCCTGACAGGGTTGTCTGGCTCCGACGCTGGTGGATCTTCCATGCTGCCGCCCTCTTCTAGTAGTCCGGGGATGGGTACCAGCGCAACGAACCCTTGCCATCTCCCTCCCTGGGAATTACCCAAGCCGGGTCTGCTAGTGCTATTATCCCTACCGGCACAGCGTTAATGGATGCCCTGACTACTGGACCCATTGTGACTGTAGCCGAGACTTCTCCTCCTCCTGTGGTGTCGACTACAGTTGCTTCCGTGAGTGTTCCATTAACTCAAAAGCCGACCTTTACTTTGTCATCTAGCACTATCACGACGCCGGTTGGTGCACCTGGACAAAGTTTTTCTCAGCTGCTGCGAGACGTTCAGAGGCATCCTATCAGGTTTCCGGGAGGAATCCGCACTGGGGAACAAATTGAAGGTGTATCATCAGATGAAGTAGCTCATAATACTTATCTTCCCGGGATCAATTGGCGTCCCTCGTTGAAGCACGTCCGATATGTGCCTGGTTGGCATATTGCTGAGTCTACACGGCTCATTAATCCGGACGTGATACGCCATTGGACTGAATTTTCTGTCCCCCCAGCGGAGAGGTACTATCTGCAGGGCCTGGATAATGCGCAGCTGGCAGAAAATGTGATGGGAGCGAGTGTAAGTTCTTCTACTGCCCTATATGAGGTGCTAAGGAGGTGGCGTGTTGATCTAGCACATCTTATCAATGCCCGGGAAGAACAGGGCCGCACGAAGGCCGAGAATGAGCGGTTATCAAAGCAGTTAGCCGATCAGGAAGTGGAAGTGGTGGCCCGTCAAGTGGCCAAAGAGAAAATAGAAACGGATATGGACCGGATGGTGACTAAGCATACTGAGGAGAAACTGGAATGGCACGTCGGGAAGACAAGTTGAACAAGCTTGTTTTTCGTTTTGAGGATCGGGTCAAAGTCCTGTCAAAAGAGCTGGAGACGGCGAAAAATACCATTTCCGGTCATCAGGCGGATATGGAGAGGTATAAACTTATGTCTGCGGAAGTGGAAACATACGAGTCTCGGATCCGGCGGGCAGAAGAGTAAAGAGATGAAGTATTCCAACAGTTAAACGACTGTCAAAAACAGCTTGAGGCCGCGAACAGTCGTGTAGACACGGCTGTAAACACTGCTGAGTCCTTCAAGGCTCAAGTTGATGCTTTGCAGTCCCGGTGGACGTGTTGACAAGTGACCGTGACTGGTTGATTCATCGAGGCATTCCGGCATCCTGGCGTTATATTCGCGGCAGCACTGAGTACCAGGATCGCATTAATGCTTTTTACGAAGTGTCTATGGAAGCTGGTTACCATGACGGCTTAGCCTACGGGAACCAGGTTGGCTTAGCCGGTAAGAACCTTCCTCCCCCAACTGCTCATGAGAAGTCTTTGCCGACCCGCGTTGCTGATAGTCTGCAAGCTCTAAGTACTGATACCTTGGAAGCCATTGACCGCTTGAGTTGCAAGGTTGGGGACGAGGGAACCTCCGCCCTCCGGGCCGAATTGGAGCCGTATGTGTTGGAGTCCACTGACGACGAAGATACTTCTTCTGGGTGAAGCCAGAGTGTTTCCTTAATGTAATCTTTTGAACGGCGTTTGTGTTTTATTATACGTATGTGTATTTCTGGCGAAATTATGTATTTTGGAATGCTTTAATTAATTCTAACGTCGTTATGTATTCCCATCGTTTTGTATTCCAATCGTTCGTGTGTATTTCGACTGTTTGGTATACTAGTAACTTGTGCCAGCTGGTCTGATAGGTAGTTAATGCTGATGTGACAGTAGCTCTCAATCAGTCATTAATTACACATCATCATTGCATTACGTCACTACTGTCACGTGCCACTGTTTGACGCGAATGTCAGTGAGTAATGATGACTTCTGAACTTCCTGAGTGTCGCTATATAAGTCAGGTTGCTTATCATCTTTCCCCTCTAACCCCACCCACAAACTCCTGACCTCATTCCAACATGTTATTCAAACGATCTTCGTTGGAGGAAATCAACCGTGAGCTGGATGCGGTGGATGGGTTGATTAAGCTTCGAGAGTTTGCTGATGAGATGGATCGTCGTCGTGCCGCGATGGAGGAATACAACGAGAGGACTGCTGGGTATGTGCCTGCACGTCAATATGGGTTAACATATTCCAGGGGGCCCAGAAGGCTGTTTAACGAGCCAGCTCCGGTATTGGCCTTGCCTGTCCCTCAACCTATCCTCAACGTGGTACACGTGGAGGTGGTGGACATTATTGGAGTTCCTGTAAATGACCCGGGGGGTCCTGTTGCTGCTGAAGATGGTGTGGTGGTTGAAGATCCCCTTGGGGATGATGAAGAAGCTGAACCCTTGTTGGAAGGGGAGCTCTTGGTGTTACCAGATTTTGCTCCAGATGGAGAAGTGCTACATACCCCTGCAGAGGTATTAGCAATGTTAGACGACCAAGTGTAATGTGAGCCAGGGGCATAATTCTTTTTTGCTAATGCCCTTATGCCTGACTCTGGTTTATGTTTTGTATAGCGCTATGTTTAGTGGTAGGTTAGTATTTTGTAATGGCTATGGATTTTGGTCCTGCCTCCTACCGTGGTGAATGATTTTTGTACATCGATCAAAATGGATATAAATCATTATGGAAAAAGAACTTGCCTTGATGGGCGTTTTATTAATTCAAATTAAACAAACTGTGAGGACCAACAGGTCCGATTGTTACACAGCTATTATTATTGACATAAAATAAAGGAAAAAATGAAAAACTATTTCTAGTCGATATCAAGACTTAAATGTAGCATTTTTTCAACTGAGAAGCATTCCAAGTTTCGCGGATAAGTTCTCCCGTGACTGCTTTAAGGTGTATGCCCCTTTACCCAGCACTTCAGCCACTTTATACGGCCCCTCCCAGTTGGGACCCAGCTTGCCTTGGGGCTGCGACCTGCTTGCTTCATTATCGCGCATGACCAATTCTCCTACTTTGAAAGATTTCTCGAGAACCCGTTTGTTGTAGTATTTCTCCAACAGCCGTTTGTACCGGGCTTCGTTGATGCAGGCGGTGTCCCGGCGTTCCTCCAACCTTTCCAAGTTCTCCCGCAGCAATTGTTCATTGGTGCTGCTTCCATTACTCCTTCGCTGTGTAGGTATAGCGATCTCTGCTGGAATCATTGCTTCAGATCCGTATGTTAAGCTCAATGGTGTTTCACCATTGCTTGTTTTCGGCATGGTCCTGTGAGCCCATAACACGTGTGGTAATTGATCCACCCAGGATTTACCCTCATCATCTAACCTCCTTTTGATGCCGTCCAGAACACTCCGGTTTGCTCTTTCAACCTGTCCGTTGCCCTGCGGGTGAGCGACAGAGTGAAAACCTGCTGGATATGGAGCTCCTTGCACCAATCCTGCAAGGACTTGTCCGCGAACTGGGTTCATTATCACTAACCAGATACAACGGGACTCCGAACCTGCAGACTATGTGTTCCCACAAGAACTTCTTAATGTTAATTGCTTCAATTTTGGACAGGGGCTTTGCTTCCACCCATTTGGTGAAGTAGTCAATGGCTACCACCAAGTATTTCAACTTTCCGGGTGCAAGGGGAAACGGTCCCTACTAGGTCTATCCCCCACTTCTGAAAAGGCCACGCCGCCATTACAGGTATCAGGTTGTTCTTTGGCCGGATTGTGTGCGGTGCATATTTCTGACAGCTAATGCATCTTCGTAAACTTCCACCGCCATGTTGTGCATTCCCGCCAGTAGTAACCTGCATTGGTTATCTTTGCGACCACCGCCCGGGGGACCAGCATGTATCCCGCACGTACCTGCATGAATTTCTTCCACTAAAAACTTAGCCTCCGACGGGGCCACGCATGCAGTGCTGGGCCTAGGTATGACTTTCTGTATAGGATGCCGCCTTGTAATTCGTACTGTAGTGCCTTGGTACGTATCTTCAACGCCTCTCCCTTGTCATCCCGCAGTGTGCCATGTTCCAAGTACTGTTGTATCGGAGTCATCCAGGAGACTTCCACTGCATGTATGCTATGTACGGCTGACACATGGGTCGATGGTTGTTTTAGGGTCTCGATGTGGACGTCCTCCCCTGGTTCCGGACGACGCTAACTTGCTCAAGGCATCGGCTATATCATTCCGGTGTCGCCGAACGTGTATCAGCGTTATCTTTTTGAACTTGGACATCAACTCTTTAGTCTTCTCCAGATATTTGACAGGGTGTCATCCGGGCTTCGTATGATTCGTTGACTTGATTAGTGACCAGCAGTGAATCTACATGCGCGTCCACTTTCTTCGCGCCCAAAGACAGTGCCATGCGCAATCCTGCTAACAGTGCTTCATACTCTGACTGGTTGTTGGAGCATTCGAAATCAAAACGGAGGGCATATAGGAACTTGGTTCCATCCGGGTTGACCAGCATCAGACCTGCTCCGGCCCCTTTGCTATTAGAAGACCCATCAGTGTATAATTGCCATGATGCCGGCTTCCTCGATCTCTGTTTCTGGATGAGTGCCTCCCCTATCTGAGGGATCTGTTCTCCTGCCGGGATTTCAGCCAGGAAGTCTGCAATAACCTGCCCCTTTATGGAGTTCTCTTCTTGAAGCCAATATCCAGTGCGCCCAGCTCGATTGCCCATTTAGCCAGTCGTCCTGACACTTCTGGTCTGTTTATTATTTGAGCCGCTGGAAATTAGTCAATACTTCCACCTTGTGTGCCTGAAAGTACCGGCGCAGTCGCCGGGATGCATGTACCAAAGCTAGCACGAGCTTTTCCAATGTGGGTAACTTGTTTCCGGGTCAGACAACACCCGGCTGACATAGTAGATGGGGTCTGTGTTTCCACCCCGTTCCACCAGCAAACAGCACTGACAGCGTGATGTCCTGCGGCTATGTACATTCTTAGAATCTCATCTCCTCTGGGGGCGGTGAGTGTGGGTAGATTGCCCACGAATGTCTTCATCTCCTGGAATGCCTTCTCCGCTTCGGACGTCCATTGAAACTTATTCTTGTTGAGGCAAACCTTCAGGGTGGATATGAATGGTAACGAACGTTCCGCGTGCCGGGCCAAAAAGCGATTAATTGCGGCCAGTCTTCCGTTCAAGGTCTGTGCCTCTTTCAATGTCTTCGAGATGGCATGTTGATGATTGCCGCCACCTTTTCTGGGTTGACCCGGAACCCGTCTTTCGTGACCACCACGCCGAGGAACTTGCCTTCTTCAACCCCAAAAGAGCATTTGCCAGGTTCAACTTTATATTGTATTCCCGTAACTTCTTGAAAGTTTCTTCGATGTCCTTGATGATATCATCTTCCGTTTGCTTTGATGACCAGATCTCGTCTACGTATACTTTGAGGTTGCGCCCGAATCTGATGCTCGAATGCCTGATCCATCAATCTTTGGTACGTTTCACCTGCATTCTTTAGCCCAAACGCATTTTCGTGTAACAATAGATGCCTGCGTCTGTGTGGAATGCAGTCTTGTCTTCATCTTCTCGAGCCATTTTGATTTGATGATATCCCTTGTATGCGTCGAGAAAGCACTTTGAACTTGAATGGTGAAAGAGAATCGACTTTGAGGTCAATTTCCGGCAATGGGTACGCATCCTTCGGGCATGCCTTGTTGAGGTCTTTATAATCGACACACATACGCCAAGTTCCGTCATGCTTCCGGACCATTACCGGGTTAGCTACCCAAGTGTGTTATTTTGTCTTCCGTAGGATGCCTGCTTCTTCTAGCTTTTCACCTCCTGTACCACTGCCGCCCTCCGATCCGGGGCCATGCTTCTCTTCTTCTGAGCTATTTGGTTTAAGCGAAGGGAAGATTGACAGCTTGTGTTCCGCTTTTGATCTCGAGATCCCTGTCATGTCGGCGTGCTTAAATGCAAAGACGTCCACGTTCTTTTTCAACACCTGCTTAAGTCGATCTTTGGCTGTCGGTGATAAAGTATCACCGATCAGCACTGTTTGTTCCGGATGCCCGGCGTTCAGTACCCACCTTTCGGACCGCGTAAACCTGTTGGAGCCTGTGGGGCTGATTTGACTTCAGCTGATGAACAACTTTGTCTCCCGTTACCGTCACAACCCCTTGGGGAGTAGGATACATATCATAAAACCTCTTGCGGTAGAAACCAAGGCATCTATACGCCCAGGGTGTAGCGCCCAATGATCACATTATACTGAGAGTCCGGCCGGTATTATGAGGAATGTGACCAGAATGGTTCTTTCCTTGCGGCCATCCCCTATAGTAAACAGGGAATGTCAACTGTCCCTAACGGTTCCACGCTTTCTCCC